>CAJVPS010001160.1:0-17023 GCA_910591765.1 Ambispora leptoticha | reverse complement strand
TTATTGAGACAATATCCATAGATATTGGCACAGGCCTTAGAAATCTTTGTCATTATTGAAAGTTATAGTCTAATTCCTCTCTCATTATCTTTTATTATTTCAGTCTCTCCCAACCCTATATCATTAGGGTGAATCAAAATGAAAACCCACTTACCGATTTTCTGTAACAGTATCTTTATAAGACTTGAAAGTTATGTTAATATTTGGTTTTTTATAGAAATTTTCTCTATTTTTATATAATTTGTTAAATTATTTGTATTAAAAGATATATCTTGCTTTATTATAATATTTAGATATATAATATTCCTGTTTGAAGTATGTATTACAGATGATAATTGATTTTTATTCCTATTTAAGATGTGATTATTTGAGTATGACTGATAATATTAATATTAAGTTTAGATCAATTTCTAATGTAAAGATAATCCAGATATATCACTGTCTTTAGTATTTTACTGATAAGTATGAAATATAATAGGTTTTGGCTTTTATTAAGTCTAAATAGTCAGAAAGTTCATATATTATATATTTGTATAATAAATTTGTGAGTTTGAGTTTGTATTAATCTCTGTTAGTAATTATTTCATATTGATTTTGTAGTAAGATAATTCATATATTATCTTGTCTGAGAAGAGTTGATCAATTTTGAAGAACTCTATCAGCAGCTTCTTTTTCTTTAAATTTGATTATTATATATTGCTATTGATTAACTATTTTAGATTTATATCTTTAACTATGCCAAATTATGAGAATATGTTATAGATTAAGCTTTTAGGAGTGTTGAGTGAGATATCTTTAAGAGAAATAATATTGATAGTGATTTCTTGAGAGTTATCTTGTGATTTTTCAGTTAATAATTGAAAACTTTTATTGATTATATATATAAGAGCTATTTGGAGAGCTTGAGATGAGTTGAAGAAGACTTGAAAATAATTTTATGTATTTATTTTTATTATTTTATGAGAGATATAGCCTAGAATTTTGCATAAATATTTATAAGTATATTATTTTAGTTAATTATAGTTGATATTTTCAGTTTCTTCCTGATTTTTATCTATAAATACTATGTATTGGATCTATGCATTATATTATTTATGACTAGTAATGATTTACTATTGTTAACTATTATTAGTTAATATAATATTACAATAATATATATTATATTGATTATTTAGTTTGGATTGGAGAGTTGAATTATAATTAATTGGTGAAAATTGGTTATTTATTTCTGATATTTCAGATTAATAATCAGTAATATCTAGATTTATACTGACTGTGTTATCTGTTTTATATATTAACTTGATATCTGATTCATCTTTGAATGATGATATATATGAAGATATATTACATGTGATGTAATAATTTTCTGAATCAGAATTTGAATATAGATTGATATGATTTCTGTAAGTTTTTTTTATTTGTATTTTGAGTTACTTTGATTAGCTAGAGTTCTGTAATTATTAAAGAGAGGAGAAGAGATTTATTTTTGAGAGAAATTTAAAGATATTAGTATTATAAGTATGGTAGAAATAAAGTAAATAGAAGATTTAGTAGCTTTGTGTGTGCTTGATAAGTTTGAATTATCTATATTTTGTGCTATTATAGTATAAAGGGAGGAAGATATTAAAGAAAAAATTTTATTTTTTTTATTTTTGTTATGTTTTTTGTATATTTTTTATGTTTTTAAGTTTTTATAAAGAAAAAAAAATGAAAAGAGAATGAAAAATTAGTATTAGAGAAAGGAAAAGAGAGAAAAAGAATATTTAATTATATTATAAAGATGTAAATATATGTAAAATAAAGAGTTTATTATATGAAATAAATTTTTCTCACTTCTGAATTTTGTGAACAAAGTGATTAGTAGAAAAAGTCTATTATTCATTATTATTATTATTATTATTATTATTAAATTAATAAAAATCTTTAATATAATCTAGTTTTATAAGTATGAGATCAGTATTATTATAAATATTATTATAAGAAGAAGAATTTCAATTTCTTCTGTATTTTTAATTTTGATTATTATTATCACTTTTAAGAGAATAATTTATATTAAATATAACTATATTATAATGAATAGTAAGTTTTTAGATAATATTAAAAGTTTCTAATATTTAATATATTATATTTATCTTTATAGTAAACTTGAGACTATTAATAAAATATATAACTTAATTTAACTCTTCTATATCTTTTATATAATTAACAAGATTTCTGAACTTAACTTTATATTATTATATAATCTTAATTTGATAAAGTTAATAATAAAGATATTATTAATAATTAGATAATTAAAATATATTATAGATCTTATCAAGAAAATTTTTGAAGAAAAATTAATTATCAATAATATATACTATCTATTAGCTATATTAATAAAATAAGAATTAAAAAAATTTTATTAAAAAATCTATTTATAGCTAAAATAACTTATTATATTTAATTTATATAAAGTGAATTTATCTAATATAATAAGTTATATATAATATAGTAATAACCTATAAACTAATATTAAATAATTATTATAGATTTATTATATATTTCTTCTCTTAAAAATAAATGTTATTATTTATATAATTATTCAAATTGTTGAATAAGTTCTTTAGTATTTTTAAATTTTTAATAGATTTTTAGATAGTGTTATATAAGAAGTAATTTCACTATTTAACTAAGAATTAAGTTTTATTATAAAAGATTCTTTCTTTGGTATTAGAGATAATTATAGCTAGTAATAATATTAAATATAAGAATTCTTTATTGTTATTAGAATTATACACTTTAACAAGAAAATATAAAAGACAAAATATATTTTTATATATTATAACAGATTTAATTAATAAATATAGATAAGATAACTTTAATAATAATAATAATAATAATATAAGTTTAATATACTTTAATATAAGCTTTTTACTAGAATATTATTTATTTATAGTATTAATTATATTTTTGATTAATAATTGATTTTTAATTTTAAATTTTTGATGATAATAATATTGATTAGTATATTTGACTTATTATTTCTAAGCTTTAATAATAAGTTTTTAATATTTTTATCATATTATTATAATATTAAATAAAGTTATCAGTAATAACTATTATATTATCAATAATTATATCCTTATATACTTAGTTAATATTATATGCTTGATTAATAATTACATACTTAATTAATAATTATGTACTTAATTAAATAAATATATATTAAATTAATATAATAATAATATATATAATATAATTTTACCTATCATTATAAATAATATATGAATTATAAAATATTATATTTTTTATTTTTTTTATTTATATAATATAAAACTTTTAGTAATTACTATATATAATAAGTTTAACTAGTTTCTGGACAATAAGATGAAGCATAATATGTTTGATCTAAATAAAAGTGTATTGAGGAAAAGAGAAATAAGAATCACAAGAAACGTTAAGTCAGAAAGTTAAGCGTTTATCAAAAATGTGCGTTTCTCAAGAAATTAAGAATTGATAGTCATAGTAAAATGAATAAATTTACGAGCCGGTGTTGGATGTCAGTCCAAAGAATTATAGCAATATTGTTCAAGTCATGTGCTTATAAAAGGGATTATGAACTCACAAATCTCAAGGTTACTACAGTAACGGTCAGATGTTGAATTGTTGATTGTGAGTTATTGTGGCTACTGTGGTTTCGGTGTCAAACAAACATAACGATAATGCCGTTGGAACGCTAATCACTAACGCTAAATGATAATTGTTCCAGAATGGTATCGATATTCTTTTTTAAGGAATTTTAATGAAAAATTAAGGAATTGCGCAATTTAATGTTGCTACGGTAGCGGTAACAGTAGATCAGATAATAAATAATATACTGTACATGTCATGTATTTCTTACTCTTATACATGTATGTTCTTTTTAAAATTTTCTATGTACTATTTTGATCGTAGTCTGTACGTACCGTATACATGTAATAAGAAAGTTTAATTGCATAATAAATAAAATCAAAAAAAAGTTCAATTCAAATCTAATTCAATTTAAATCTAATTCAATTTAATCATATAACAATCAACAGTAAGCAAAAAGATGTTATGAAAACAAATTCATTAAGTGAAAAACTAATTTACATTTTGTAATCTTTCTATTACATTTGTGCAATTTTTTCTCATCTTTTGTGCTTCGAATGCCATTACGTTAAGATTTTTTTGATATAAAATGTCTCCAAACTCTGTTGATTCAAATATCAATCGACTGCCTTTTCTTATCTTCCTATGCGCCGATTTTATTTTTAATAAAACAAGCCAAGCTTACGTCATGCAATAAAATTTGTTGTTTTCAAATACCAGTTGAATGTTTTTTCTCATCTTTTTGTGTGCCGATTCTATATCGATAACATATGACACGATTGTATTGACCTAAAGCATCTCAACCACTGCAGATTTCAAGTACCAGTCGAATGCTTTTTCTCATATTTTTGTGTTCCGATTCCATTTTAATAACAACCACCAAGAAGATTTTATCCTCCAGCATCTCCACCCTCTGCTGATTTCGTATACCAATCGAATGCTTTTTTTCATCTTCTTGTGTCCCGTTTCCATTTTGGCAACAAAAACCAAGAAGATTTTTTGTCCTCCAGCATCTCCCCTCTGTAGATTTCAAGTACCAGTCGAATGTTTTTTTCTCATCTTTTTGTGTTCCGATTCCATTTCGATAACAACAACCAAGAAGATTTTGTCCCTCAGCATCGCCACCCTCTGCTGAATGCAAGTACCACTCAAATGCTTTTTTCTCATCTTTTGTGTGCCGATTCCTAACTCATAACAAAAACCAAGATCACACTGTGCCATAGCATTTCCACCCTCTGCTAATTTCGTATACCAATCGAATGCTTTTTTTGATCTTTTTGTGTTCCGCTTCCTAACTCATAACATAAACCAAGATTACATTGTGCCATAGCATTCCACTCGCTGCTAATTTCATATACAATCGAATTTTTTTTCATCTTCTTGTGTTCCGATTCCTAATTCATAACAAAACCAAGAATCCAAAAGCGCCGCCACCCTTTGCTGATTTCGTATATCAATCGAATGCTTTTTTCTCATCTTTTGTGTCCATTTAGATAAAATACATCAAGATCTTGGAAATATCTTGCACAAATCTAGATCTAATGGACAAATTGATTATCCCGAACTGAGAGTGGACTTTCTAATATATAATTAAAGAATGTATTCAGATTTTTAAAATAAATAATTGTATTATTGTATAAAGAATAGAAATAATTTTTGAAAATTCTATAATTATCAATTTAATAAAAAAATAATTTCATTTATTAAAGAGATTTTTAACTTAACAAACGACAATTTATTTAAAGCGTAATTATAGTAAATGTCTAGCTAAATTAAGAAAATAATCCATGATTTCATTTAAAGGAAAATTTTAACAAAGAACTATGAATTGAATTAATGTGGCATAAAATATTAGCGTATATTTCAAACGATACGAAATACTTCAAACATATCCATTTTACAAGCATAAACACCCTTCTTGACTCCAAGGTAATAAGTTCTCAAAGCGTGATGAATAGAAGTTGAAGTTCCAATCCCTTTCTCAAAACAGTAACCAAATCCAGAATAAGCATCACAAAATCCAGAATTGGCCGATTCACGGAACCATATAAAAGCCTTATTTTCATCTTTTATCGTCCCACGTCCTTCAAAGTAGCAAAACCCAAGGCTATTCTGAGCTCCAGAGTGACCTTGAATAGCAGACTCAAAAAAAAATTGGAAAGCTTTGGCTTGATCTTTATGATTTATTATACCAACTTCATAAGATGCTCCAAGAAGATATTGAGCTTCTGCATTACCTCCATTTGCCGATTTTTCAAACCATTCAAATGCTTTATTATAATCCTGAAGAACACCTTTACCGTCCTGATAACATTTTCCGAGATTATATTGAGCCTCTGAATGTTCAGAAGAATTTGCAGCACATAGATAACGGCGAAATGCTTTTTGCGGATTTTTTTCACATCCGATACCATTCATATAACAGTCTGCTAACTTATTTTGCGCGTCGATATTGTTATTGTTGGCTGATTGGAGGAACCAGTAAAATGCCAAAGAATGATTTCGCCGGGTTCCTTTTCCGTATTTATAACATTCTCCGAGTAAACACTGTGCATAATGGTCGTTTCTTTTCGCTGCAATCTCATAGCATTCAAAAGCATATTCTTTGTTCATCTGGACTTTAATCCCATTTTCGTAACAGAAGCCCAAGAGCGTGATAAATTCGGCAGTTGGTTTATTGTTTTTTAAAAAGATTTTAAAATTTACAATGTCAGGAATAGCAGACTGAATATATTTTGTAAATTGTTTTATTTTCCGAGATGATGCACCGGAATCAAGCAAATCGTGGAAGAGGGTGCTGATTTCTATTTAATTTATATCAATAAATAAAATTTCAATTAAAAATGAGTTTTCATTATTTGTTAATAAAATATTACCGTCTGACAAAATTGTATTCAAGTTGGTATCCATAATTGGCAATATTTAAATTCACAATTTTTAATTCATACCGATACGTAACAAGTGAAAGAAATCGTGTATACATGCACGCACGTTGTACATATACATATATTAATATGTAACGTGATATTGATTCAAAAATTCACATGGCATCACATGGCTAACATTTTGAACGAGTCTTTTAAAGTTCTAGACCAAAGTCAATTAAGAAAAAAAAGAAAACTAATATTAAAAAAAGTGTGGTGGGTACTTTATCAAGAGGAAACTCTTGGCCAAGAATTACGTTATCTAAAAATCAGTACTTTTGAGTGATTATTCTAAATCAAATTACATGTACTATATGACTTTGTCAAACAACGAATTCAGTTAATTAGCAACGATTAGAAGAAATAATTAAGAAATATGAACGTCTGGTATATAAAAAAGGAACTAAGACATGTTGCACTCAAATCTTTAGAACTTGAAATTATGAAATTAAACATCCAAAAAGAACTAGGAAAAATACGTATATTGATTAAACGTTCCGTTTGAAAAATAAAACAGTTTAATCGAAAATAGTAAATTATTACGTACATAGTTTAGCTATAAACTAATATTGTTACAGCTAGTGCGTTCTGGATTTGTTTGCTTATGACAAGAATTAGTAATTAGAATAATTATAAGGATTTATATTTATTACCTGAGCTGATATCCTTCAACGTGTGCGATCCAAAGAAAAGAGTTAAGTGAATAAGATAATTTGGGTTTGAGCTGGGAGAATTTCGCGATAAGTTATTTCGAGAGAGGAAGAGACGAAATTGTTTTTTTATATGACTACTTCTATATCCACTCTAACAATGCTTTCGGTTATCTATCTTGTCATGTGAAATGACATTTTCAGTCACTTTTATTTAGCCACATTCCAATAAAGTAAATACTGGTTCTTATTTTACAATATGAAGATTAAATACTGGTGAACCATCTTGTTACAGTATTACATAATAATTATTCGCACAAATGGATAAAGGCTAATTTGTGGAATTATTTACAATATTTTTACCGTATTTTACCATTTAAAAGCCACGCCCCGTGTACGGTACATTCTACTCACATTTTCTTGAATCATATATGAAGCATTCAAATAAAGCATTCTTAACATAGAAACAACTCATGCCCTAGATCTATAAAATAATACGACACGGGATACCTTACCTGGTAAAATACAGTAGTACTTGGAATTCATTTGTTAATGGTGTTTTTGCATTTATCTATCTATTCGTTTTTTAGCCACTTAACTTTTGCATCTTGAAGTTTTGGGTTTTCAAAGTCGCAGAATACTATAATAATCCGTCACAAAATGATTTCAATGAATTAAAAAACAAATGCGCCTCTTTTTTTCCTTTATTCTCTTTCGTATGGAAATTAATGAGGCTCTAAAAAAGCGGAAGGGTAAGAACAACGGTTCAGGTTTCTAAATTCGCCGCCGGATTATGGAAAAAGCACATCCTGATGAAAAAAAGAAATATAATCAAATGTCAGCTACATTACACAAATACACGTCAGTTGGTCAAATACTTTTTCAAGACAAACACCAACTCATAGAATAATTGAGCCAGAGTCCGAGCCTGAACCTGAACCTAAAGTTGATTCTGAGTATCTTATATATTCGAAAAATATTTGGAAAGATGAGGATACAAATTTATCCTTTTCAAGACAAACACCAACTCATACAGTAATGGAACCCGAGTCCTAGCCTGAGCCTGAACCTAAATCTGATTCGGAGTATTTTATATATTCGAAAGATATTTGAAAGATGAAGATACAAATTTATTTTCAAACATTCTTTCATAATAATTGCAAAACTCCTCATTGAAATAAAAACTCTTCACAGAAACAACAATTTAAAAGCAACCCCTTTAAATCTAAATTATTATGCTATAATAAGTTCTATCACAGCGCAGCGATTTTATTTAAGCTCGATTTCTATATGATACAAATTTATGTCAAAAATTTTTAAACACATTGTAAATAATAAATATGTATACAGTATATTGGCGATAAAAAATTATGCGAACTTTACAAAAAGAGGAACACTTGACTTGTTATCACCTCACGCATATGACATCAGACAAAATTGGTTCTTCCATCAAAGCAAAACGGGAGGATTTTTGTTGATCCTAAGATCTCGAGCATATACAACAAAAAAGATGACATAATATTTTGCATAAAATGGTAAATATATGTATATTTTATAGTAAATTTAAAAACAGCTTTGATAACCTTATCACGATCTTAAGAAAAATCTCTAAATGTATAATTTTCTTTTGCTATCTATTTAATAATGAGATAATGATCTTTGCATATAATGAATTCACGCAGTATACGGCATTACTATTTTTTATCATTTTTGAAAAACAAAGTTCGGCCGTTTTATCAAAAAGTAATTACAATATAACCAAATTAACTTGTTTCCATTCTTGAGAATATTCGAGTTCTTTTTTCAGTTATTCAAATTTAACAAATTTTGATTATTAGACATTTATTCCTATAGATAATAAGCGGATATTAATGATAAGATGTATTTTTACAAAAATCTTTATTTCGCGGATAAAATCCGGTAAAAATAAAATTATGTGATGCATTGTTAAAAAAATCATCACATCAACCCCCTAAAAGCCAGTCGATTATCTTTAAGAAGTACGTAATATATTCATTTAGAAATTTCTATTTTGCAAAGATTTATGCACTTTGCCCCATGTTTATGAAGTCTCCCACGAAATCTACATCGAAACTTCATTTAAATTAAATGAAAAAATTGGGCTTCTAATTTCGAATATATTCCAAGTGTGACCAAAAATAATTGAGTTTTATCAATTCTAATCATATACAAGTAAATACATTTGAAAAATTCATGTTAGCATATATTACTTGACTTCAAATAATTTAAAAAAAGATTGTTCGCATGCGAAGTTTATTGTTCGTCACATTCATATTATGACGTAGAATTTTATACTTAAAAAGATTTGATCGAAATTTTTTTAAGATAAAATCAAAATACGTAATAATTATTTACTAAAAAGTCAACAAATAATCGTTATATCTCATAAGCTTTTAATCTTACGATAATAAAATAAATGATAAAAGTATTTATAGTTATTTAGCCAATAAACATTTTTAAAATATATATTTTTATCAATAATTTTGTTCTAAATTATTTTGCAAAATATACTTATTCAGTCAATAAATATCTATTAAAATATTTACTTTTAATTAATTTGTTCTACGAAAATTGCGATTTGACAAAATGTAAAATTAAACAAAAACTAAAATGTTCGGAGACACCATTCCAGTTCGAATATAAAATTATGACCTTAACTTTCGAAATTTCATCACCTTTATGACAACATTAAGGCATGTTTTTAATCAAAAGTATCATTTATCCCTTTCTACGTGTTTGGTTAGCAACAATATGTTAAATGATAAATTGGGATATTCAAGAATTTATGAAGGCCTTCCTATTACAGTGACCTATCAACGGAAGAGCCTGAGAATTTGAGGTTGAATGGCATCCAGTGTTTGATTTGAAACGATCTAAAAAAACAATAAAATTAAACAAAAACCCTTAACGATCTCCTGCTTTTTCGTAACAAATATTTGGAAAGGTTTAAGCAGCTAAAGATTAAGCGTCCGATGAACTTCGTAAGGAAAATGGCCTCTAAAGCGTAGGAAAATTTGCCACAATATAAAAAAAATTATTATGAAACCATATCGATATCCTTTAATACATTTATTTCATGGAACAACTGTACCGGAATTAAAAATCAACGCATCCACAATGTGAACCAAATAAAAGAACTATAATTAGCAAGCCAAGGGGAGGCCATATGCAAAAATCTCAACATCATGTAGTATGTATGTATTGAGAAAACTATAAACAAGCTCCAAATTTTCAAAATTCGACTTTATACCCAGAAATAATTGAGGCAAATTTCGAAACTGATGTTAATTTTCAAAATTCCAGCACAAATTTTAATGATAACTTAACCGAAGAAAATTTTGAAGTTAACCAGATATTTTTAAGTTATCCTGAACATAATTACATTAATTAAACACTTTTTTAGATGTAAATTTTAAAATTAAATTCCTAAATCATATAAATTTAACCGCTACCTATAAATAATCTCCTTAGCTTATAAGTTTCTTAACCATTTTTAAATTAAGACTATATGTTAATTCGTATTTCAAGAATAACTAAAAATAAGTGAAGATGAACAATAAGAGAAATAAGCATGCATCCTAAGCTTTATGAATTGTTTCCTATAATATATAATATATAATATATGTACAGTGGCGCTCAAAAGTAATGCATCACTATGACAAAAATCGAATCGTGAAATTTTTAGCAATATAGACGTCACAGGTAAATGAAACTTAGCCCATATATAGTTAAAAGCATAAATAAATAATATGGTCTGGTGCAAAAAGATTGGTACATCAGATAAATATTAATAGATTATTTTTTCAAAATAAAATTTTAATTCTGTCTTATTTAATTAAGTTATTAGGTATTTAAATGCAAAAATTCTTATTATATATCTTTTATAAAAAACTTTACTAATATAAATTTTTTTGAATATAAAATTTGATTAAAATTAATATAAAAATTATATAGTAAATAATTTAATTACTAAACTTTGAATCTTAATAACTTTATAACTACTAATTTAATTTTTATGAAATTTAGAATATATATTTATCAAATCTAGGATAATCTATTTGTGTAGTTTAAAGTTCTAATCTTGCAAATTGATAGCAATAATTAAAATATCTTTTTTTTTAAAAAAAAATAATTTTATTTTTAGTTTTTTTAGTAAAGTAATACTTCATTTATTATTAAATTAAAGTATAATAGAATAATTAAAATAGCATAAACAGTTAATTCAGATCATTCTTTATTTAATATAAAAAAATTATAAAGATTAGTGAAATTTGAATAATTTTTATTAGAAACAGTTATTAATTTTATATTGGTATACCAATCTTTTTGCACTGATCCATACATACAATTTAAAAAATAAATGTAATACCACTTTGCTTAACTTGGACTTTATTATGCCAAGCTGATGATGTATTTCTTTTGATCATTTTCCTCCTCAAAACAAATATAAAAAACACACCTCCTATAAATAAAAGACACTTATGGATTCACTCTTTTATCTCATATAATTAAAATTATTATACACATATTCCCATCAAAAAAAGATCCCAATTTATACCCTTCTTAAAGAGAGATATTCTTCCCATTATATTACAAATCATGAAAATATTTTCCAATCCTTCATTATAAGAATAAAACAAAAAAAATATACTCATAATACCATTAAAGATTTATCAAAACCAGGCTGTCCTAGAATTTTTACTGGATGTGATAAATGAAATATTATACATCTAATTTCAAATGGTAATTTTCCCATTGCAACATCTATCCAAAAAAAATTAAAAACTGATGATAAAATTGATATCAGCACAAGCATGATAAAGCAAACTTTATATCATAATGGTCTTTCTTCACAAATTAAGCAAAAAAAAACCATATCTCAAAAAAACACATTGAATTTAATATTTAAAATTTGTGAAAAAATATTATCATTGGACTATTAATGATTGGAGCAAAGTCATCTGGTTGAATGAATTGAAATTTATGATTTTTAATTCAGATGAATATGAATATTACTGGAAACATGATGATGAACCTTTGAAAGAGCATTACATGAAACCTACAGTAAAATTTGGGGGTGAGAATATAATGGTTTGGGGTTGCTTCAGTTTTTTTGGCATTGGTAATATTGTATGCATTTATGGTTATATGAATAAGAATTTATATCATGAAATCTTAAATGATGACCTTTTAAAAACAATCCAGTGGTATGAAATTAATAAAAATGATAATAATATCCATTTGCTCGATTAGCCTGCCAATCACCTGATCTTAATCCAATCGAGCATCTCTGGAACGAAATAGATCATCATTTGAGAATGTCGTCAATTGGTATCCATACTCAAGATCAACTTTGGGATGCGATACATAAAATTTGGATCAAAATTAATAACGCGTTTTTAATGAAGCTAATTGAAAGTATGGAGGAACGCATTCAAGATGTAATTAATGCAAAGGGTGGCTATACTAGGTGGTAATTAAAATTGGGGGTTAAATTTTCATAAATTTATTTAGTTTAGTGAGTAATTTCGATTTTACTTTTATTTATCAAAACAATCAAAAGAAACGGATCGCTTTATTCGATGTAAAATGTGGTTTATTTTTTTTAAATGTACGATATGAAAAATAAATATGATGCGATGTTATGTCCATATATAGGCATTAAAATGGCATTGATTGATGTTGTATATGAAACGTTATTAAATCGTGAAATTTATCGTCCGGGTGATGCAATACTTTTGAGCGCCACTATACATGTCTTACATTTTCAAACTAAACCAAATTCCGGAATCGTAGAAGGATTGACAATTTGCGAGAAGCACAACCTTCAAACTTTGATTCAATTTGAATTTTGGGATATAAATTCAATTTAGTATATATGTGCTTATTACAAAGTCTAATATAACTCATACTTTGACGCATTCGTATTAAGTCCCTTATGTATTTAAGTCTTTGACATAATTTTGAACTTTTGAAAGCCATAGGACGGCCAATAAAAATTATTAATGAACTTCATTTAAGAAATTTTCATACAATTGGATTTGCAAAAATAATCTACAAATTCGTTTTTTTAACAGCACATTCAAAAATTACTTAAACCAGAATTTTTTTAATATACAATACATGTCACCCCGCTACTGGAATGTTTTATATAAGTGAGGATGCAAATATGTAGACGTAAATGTCTCATACGTCACTCGATACACAGCACGCATTCGAACATGCTTGGCAAGTAGCGTATTTCATTTAAAAATAAAAAAATGTATAAAAACGTATCAAATTTCTAAAGAATCCGCCAAAGAGCAACATTTTTTTGCCAACAATTGGAATTAATTAATATGGACATAACGTTAAACCTAAATTTGGCCGTAGATTATTTATACATTACTTTTTGTGACTTTGTATATTTTGGCGTATCATCAAGTATCATCGTTTTTACCACTTGAAATTAACTTCGGCTTTCCACAAAAACGGACATCATAAAGATGATGTAAGTAGACCATGATTGATATCTGCGCATACGCATTATCTACTTGAAAGTGAAAAGTTACTGTCAGCTGGAATCGACCTGGTGACGTTGCGACTTATAACTTGTATTCTTATAACAAAATTTATTCCTTGGATACCTGACATGCACTAAATTTCGAATATTATTGTTACGTTAACTTCTAAAGATGTTGGATCTAAAGAAAATAAAGCGCAACACAGTAGTGAAAGAGAATAATTTACGAAAATATGGGTCTAAGCATTCGAAAGAAGTCTTGTGGTAGTTTTTATAAAAACTATTATCCTGAACAATCAAGGAGACTCGGATGGTATGTTTAGTACCCTAGCCACAGCGTAAAAAAGTTATTGTAACCAAAAATGTAGTTCTTAATCTATAGGCATCATCGCAGGATCAGAAACCTTGTTTACACTATACTTTCTATTTCAAATTGATAAAATAATAAATTTATTTGAAAATACTTACTAATTTTTATTTATAGATTTAACTTTTAGATACTGACAAATTAAAATAAAAAAAGACAAAACTAAAACTGCTTTCATCTTTAAAAAAGAACTTTTTGAATTTAATATTATGTTTTTTAAATTATATAATATTCCAATAACTTTTTAATATATAATAAATATAATACTTGACAATTATAATTAAATTTTATCAATATGTATATTAAAAGCTTAAATATATTTTTAAAAATCTTTAAAAAATATTTAAGTCTTCTTAATCTTAACAAATTATTTTATAGAATTCAAAATGTTAACTTGAAATTTAATTCTAAAAAATATAATTTATACAGAAGAGAATTACTATTTCTTAAATATATAATTATTAAAAAAAGAAATCTCATCTAATTTCTCAACTATTTAAAAGATAAAAGATTTTTCTTAGTCAAGAATAATTAAGATATTAAGATCTTTTCTTGAACTTGCTGGATATTATAAAAAATTTATAAAATAATGAATTATTTATTTAAACAATGAATTAAGAAGAAGCTTTTCAATAAATTAAATAATATCTTACAACTGTATCTATTTTAATTTATTCTAATTTACCAACAAATTCTATCTTTATACTAATATCTCTGATTTTGAACTTGAAGTTATCTTAGCTCAAAAAGATAAAGAAGAAAAAGAATAAATCATTACTTATATAAGTATTACATTAAAATAATAAAAAAAATATGAAGTTATTTTAATTAATTTATATTTAAGCTTACTATTTGAATATTTTGAATTTGAAGAAACTTATCAATAAATTGCAAATAAATATTAAAATAATATGAGAATTGATATTAAAATTATATTAAATTTTTAAATTTACCAGTGAACTGGTAAAAGAACTACTAAGTAATCTTTAGATTCTATTAAAATTAGATAATTTTTTGATAAATAATTATTGACTTAATTAAATTTTATAAACTTATAATAAATAAAAATTAATAAATTGTAAAAGTAATTAATTAACTTATAAAATAATCTAAAATTAAATTAATATCTAATAAGAAAATTATTATAATTATAAAATTTCTCTTTAAAAAAATCTATAAATATAAGTATTTAAAAGAAATTTAATTAAATAATAATTAGAATTTATTAATAAAATTTAAAATTAAATAAAAATTTTCTTTATTATATTATTTATAAACTAATAAAATAATTTAATTAAATATTATATATAATTTTATAAAAATTAATCACAGTATATAAACAAGAATAAGATATATTTATTTTAATTGCTCTTTTTATATATAAAATAAATCAAAATTCAATAATAAAATATGAATCTTTTTATTTAATTTATAAATAAAATACTAAATTATTAAACAAAATAAAAATTTCTATTTATCTAAAAAAAATTCATAAAAGAAAAAAAGCTTTTATAATATATATAATATATAATAAAAAACCAGATATTTTAATTTTCTTTATAAATATTTATTAAATAACATAAAAATTTAAGTATATATACTTTAGAATATGATAAATAACTTTATTTAAGACTATTTAAATACTTATCTTGTTAAAATTTTTATAATTTATATTTTTAAAATTAAAAATTTTTAATAATAAGAAACTTAAATAAAAAATAATAAAAAAGAAAGTTTAATTATATTAATCTTAAGTAAATTTATTTACTAAATTATTAGATATATATATTTATAATTTAAATAAATATTTATTGAATAATAAGCAAAAAAAGATTAAAAAAGTATTTTAAATTTTTTATAATTAATTTTTCAAAAAAAAATATTAATTATAAAAAATTTTATTAAGATAAATTACTAAATACTTTTAAGTAAACTTTTTTACTAGATTATTAAGTATATATATTTAGAATTTTATATAAATTAATAAATATTTATTGAATATAATTAAAAATAAAATATTTAGTTTTTTTATTATATATTATACTATAAATTAATAATCTTAATAAATTATAGAAGTAAAGCAAAATATTAAAGAAAGATAATTATTATATACTTAAAGATATAATAATAAAATTTTAAAAGAAATTATATTTAAAATTAGAAATAAAGTATTATATTATAATATAAAATAATATTTAATAATTAAAGATAAATTTTAATTACTTAAAGTAGCAAATGATATTATATTTATAATTATATTAATATAATTCTTATAAACTTCAAAATCAGAATAAAAAAATACTTATATAATCTATTAATAAAAGATAAATTAAATATTATAATAATTAATAAAATTACTTTAAATCATAAATAATTATTAAGTAATTCACAAGAATACATCATATTTTTATAATATTTGACTTCAGATTTAAATTTTATTTTATTTATTTTTTTATATTTATATTATATCAAAAAAAATTTAATATTAAATATTACACTTTTTAAATTAGAAAATATATAAATATTCTCTTTTATTTTTTATTTTTCTTTATTCTTTTATATTTTATATTTTTATTAATTTCTTTTATATTTTTATTTATTTCTTTTATATTTCTTTATCTTTATATATATTATTTTATATTACTTATTTTATTAATATATCTTAATTATTATCTTGAATCTCAACTTAAATAATAAAACTTTATATTAAGAATTACTTATTTAATAATTTTTTAAAATACTTATTATTTTAATATTTGAATTAATCATAAAGAATAGAATTTTATATTTCTCTTTTGAATTTAATTAATTAATCTGAATTTACTAAAGATAATAAAATAAATAATACTTATTTTTTAAAAATTTAAGTATCAATGTAAGATTATTTTGTTAATGTTTGTAAACAAGATAAAATGCGATATGAATAAGTTTTAATTTTATAACTTATGAT
>CAJVPS010001159.1:0-17024 GCA_910591765.1 Ambispora leptoticha | reverse complement strand
TGCTACTACCAACTACCACTATTACTACTACTACTACTACTACTTCTACTACTTACTTTACAAACAAGATACAAACCAAACCACATAGAGAAAGATGCGACCGAACTTTTGGTGGTGAAGATCTTGATGATGATGGGGAAACCAATAATTACGATGATAGATATAGTATATATATATATTTTATATAGGAGTATTTGCTGAAATACTTGTCGAAGAATTGGACAAAAATTATTCTGTACATGATTGTGAATGTGTTTCTTGGATTTTTTTTATTTTGGATTGAATTCAAAGGAAGGACTGACCATTGAGTTTGTTTTGATATGACATGCATACACACATACACTCTACAATTTTACTTTTGATTCCCATGAGATTCGAGGAGCCATCACCATCATCATCATCATCATCATCTATCTTTATTATTACATACCTTATTTACACTCTATTTTAATCGACGCTAACGTGCATGTATATAATATTATAGTTTTTCTTTATACGCCGACAATCACTTTACCTATTTAATACCATTTGAAAATACTTTCTTAGATAGATTAACTTTGTATTTTACTTTATTTAAACTTTATGTGGATAGCGAATCATTAAAATGTTACATTGGCCGGCTAGCATCAATTAAACCACGTGCCACCTTTTTTAAATGAAATCGCTGTGATAATCGGATAATCATCAGAAGATATGACTGACCGATTGTACAAAAATATTTAAGGACATCAATTTGTTCCCATGCACGGGATATTTTATCAACCACAGATAACGTTGTCCCGCTTTACTATCTATCTACAACAATGGCTCCTGGAACTTCCGCGCTAGTCGTCCCTCCTTCGTCTTCCATTGAAAAGTCGAGTTCTTTAATCACCCAAAAAGGAGTTTACCCGAAAACCATGAACGTTCAATACCTTTCCAAAGTTGTCACTCTTTATCAAAAAGCTGCCGAAGCATTAATCTTGCGTCAATACGACATTGTTCACATGAACTGTCTGTCTGCATTTACCGAATTATCCCTGATACCGCATACCGATAATCTTTCGCCAACCCTAACTACACTGCGAAAAAAAGTCTGGGCACTCTATGTAACATTTGTCGCGTCCATTCTCGCCGAAGGGTCACGAATAAACCCGATCCACCCAGAGACGAAACGGCTACTAGAGAGACCAGTGTCCAAGGTGGTTGAAGAAGTCTGGGATCGTGTATGTGAGGAAGGTTATTACGATGAAGAAGGTTATGTTGATGGAGAAGTCATCATTGCATGGTGGGTAAAGAATAGATAAGCATGGTAATGTGTCCTTGCTTGTTGTTAGTCTTGAGCTCTATTATTTGTTCATTGATGCGTATTCCTTCCTCCCCTCCTATTCAATTGTGACGTTGGCAGCGTATTACTTTGCTTGGGTCAGCAATTACCAAAGATTGCCAAGGATATCATAGAAAGTTGGATGTTTTCCATTCCAGAGATGGTTTTGCTTCAGTTGGATCATGCGTCGACAAACAGAATTAAGGATGATGATCCTTTGTTGAAAACTTATGAACAAATCGTGGAATTATATGTCCTTCATGTTCTCCCAAGGTTGAAGGATTGGAATTATGCCAGGAGCTTCTTAAATGACAATAATAGGATTGACGAGGATCGCAAGAAGGTATTTTTCTTTTGTTCGTTATCAGAAAGAATGAATCGAAGATTTCTAACGGGTGTGAACAAATAGGAATACAGAGAATTGCTCAATAAATTAGAAGAAAATTCAAAGAAACCAAAACCACTAAAAAAAAAAATTAAAAAAAAGGAAAGCGAAAGATCAAACACCAATACCAAGAATCATATTAATGGTTTTTTATCTGGGAAGAATAATAATCAAATTAACGATGCTGGGCACATTTCATCTTCCACAAAATTACCCAATACCATGAATCAATCTACTACAAATGGACGTATTTCCCCTACTACTTCATTACTTGCAGATAACGGAAAAAATAACAGCAATAACGGTACGCAATTAATTCGCTCATCTCCCTCATCCACCACTTCCACCTCTACTTCAGCGGATGTTCTTGATACACAGAGGAGATCCACCTCTGCACGAGGAATAAGAATCACATCTCCGAATTCTTTCGGTCAGATAGCAAGTGTGATAATATATTTCGGTGAAAAAATGGCACAAAATTTCTCTGTTCCACGGATACTCCTTCTTTGCATGTTCATTGTTTTATATAATGGATCGAATGCAAAAGCGAGACAAAAAATAAGTGATTTCCTTAATGAAATACTTGCAAAAATTTGGGAGACCATTAAAGCTGGAACTGTTATCACTTATGTCTGAATTTTATAATAATAATTTTTTTTCTCTTTATTAAAAAAAGTTATTTATTGCCTAGTAGTTTACAATTATCAACAATTTACTGCGCTTGGTAACAAGAATTAATAACGCACGTCAGCAACAGAACAATATTTCTGGAGAAATCTATCTTTTAACACAAAAATTATTGAATTATATTTGTACAAGTATATAATATAATATGTATAAAATTATATAGTATCCAAATCGATGTTTGGATGTGCAATTAGGACTTTGTGCTTCTCTACAGTTGGTAGAAACTGTGTTGATTGTTCTTGTTCCTGTTCTTGTTCTTGTTCTGGCTCATCAATTTCCCTCACTTCATCTTCTTCGATCTCGAGTAAATATTTTTCCTATTTTTTTATTTGAATAGCGTATGTTAATTAAAATGTGTACATTACAAATATAAAAATCATGATTATTGTTATTACCCGTAATAATTTCCTTATTACACGTTTAAACTTTAATTGTTCCGTTTCCATGTCTTGTTCTGTACGCATCTGGTCTTCCATTGATTCTAGATACCAAACAACCAATTCCGACTCACCAATCCCTGTTTTAAGAACATAAAATTCATTAAACGGACAGAAAAAATTACCAGAGATCATAATCACTTACATCCACCAGCCTCATGAATCCGCGAAAGTACTATATTTTTGAGTTGATTAAAATCTTCCCATGTCATGGTCATTGGAGGTGGCTTTGCATTGTTTGTATTCGGTTGCGTATCAGTGATGGTAGTGTCTTGATCAGCAGCAGAAGTAGCAGATCCGTCATTATCCGTTTCCATTGCGTCAATATTTACATTTTCTCCTTGAAGTATTTCTTCTGGTCTCACAATTTCAGTATTTCTTTCCTCTTCCATTTCGTCGTCATCTAACTGAACATCGTCGTGTTGCACGCGAATGATGGATTGTTTGAGAAGCCAGCAAGCTTCCTTCACATATACTGGTTTAATCTATGAATATCATGAAAAGTAAGTGAAAAAAAGCCATGCGGTTATCGTTACATTAGAGAGGATTGTTACCTCGTCTGATAAATAAGCTCTAGCGATAGCCTCGGATAATCGAATCAAACTTTCAAGTTGTCTTACAGTGATTCGATATGAATTTGTACCAGATCCACGGGAATCTCCTTCTCGTAACTGCACATACATCCTCTTGATCAACTCGGAAGCTTCATCGGTAAACTTTTTACGGCAAAAAAAAAACAGAAATAAGTTAAATAAACAAGACTAAAGATCAAAATCTTCCATTCGATCAAATTTGAATACTTTAGGCTTGCGTGTTTTCGCCAATTGAATGAATCTTAAAATTTGTTCAGTAGTGAATTCGGGATTCAGAACTGCGTCTTTATGCGTGTGGACATTTAAAATATGTTGAGCAATCTGTTTGTCCGATTCCGGATTACAATCGTCCAATACTACAAAGAAGAGATCGAAACGAGACATAATTGGACCCGACATGGCAATGTTTTGCTAATAATTCATAAACAAATAAATCAAGAGATTAATTTAGCCTCAAACTGAAACATCAATAAGATATTAAGACATAAATTACCCTTAATGTGTATCGTCTATTGTATCGACCTCCAATTGGATTTGCTGCCGATAAGATGGATGTCCGCGCATTTAAAGTTGCATGAATCCCAGCTTTAGCAAGAGAAATAGTCTGTTGTTCCATTGCTTCATGAATGGCAACCTGATCCTTTTTGTCCATCTTATCAAACTCATCAATACAACAAATACCCTGAATTGTATTATGCAATAAATATATTAAAAGAGCAACATCTAAGTGAAAAAAGTTGTTTTTTTTGCTTTTATTACGTTATCTGCCAACATTAATGCGCCAGCTTCAATGGTAAATTCCCCGCTTTCTTCATCTTTAACAACAGCTGCAGTCAGACCGGCTGCACTTGAGGCTTTTCCAGAAGTGTAGACGGCCCTTGGATGAATAGAGCATACGTATCTATTATACGGTAGAATATAGAGATTTTTTAGCATTAATATAAAGCGCTGATATAGACTATCCTAATATTTCTTTTACTAACTTTAGAAATTGACTCTTGCTTGTACTAGGATCTCCGACAATACAGACATTGATATCCCCTCTCAAATTTATTCCTTCCATAGTGACTTTATGCACTCCACCCAGCAATTGAAGCAGAATTCCTTTCTTTATTATTTCGTGACCTATCGATCCATGATAAAATAAATTTCAAAGTAATATAGAAAAATAGATCGACACAAAAAAGGATTAAAGACACGAACCAAATACAGCGGGGGCGATACTTCTCACAAGTGAATGGTAAAGATTTGGATGTTGTAATAAATCATGTAACTCTTCTAACTCTTGATGCGACAAAGTTTTTAGGAATTCCTCTTCGGTATTTTCTTCTTCTGATTTTGAACTTTCAATATCAGTCTGAATAAATATAAGAGTCACAGTCAATATCAAATTCAATTTATTGTGCTCGAGTGAGATATAATTTACCTTTGAAGATACGCCCTCTACCATGCATGCCAGAAAGGAAATTTTATATGTCAAATCTCTAGCACCTAGAACTTTTAATCCAGTGATACCAGTATTTCCGTATCCTTCTGATGTTCTAGTACGCGCGGCACGTTGAATTTCTGCCGTAGAGCCTGGAATTTGGGATTACCCAAGAAAAACATAAATTAACACTATAGATATTTCTCCATATAAATTCTACAATATTAAATTAGACCTGGAACTCCAAGTTGATTAATATCAGGAATTGCAATCAAAGTTCCGGTAAAGTAACATCTTTGTCCAGGTTTTGCCCTTTCGACCATTTCATTTCGGAGAATGACTTCAAGTCTTAATTAATTGAAAAAAGAAATTTCCCAGTTAAATAGTAATAGTTGTAAAAAAGAAAAGAAACAATTTACTCACGTTCTTGGCATACTACCAGTAGGTATCTCTTCGGGATTTTCTTGTATACGAACTCGTTGCCAATCGATAAAATTGGATTGTTCAACGTCTAAAGACCAGGCCTTTTGTGCTGCACAGGTAGGATTTTGGCACATTTTAGGCTACATTTAAAAATAAGCTCAGTCATTTTTTTTTTAATTGAACCCAAGGTAATATCAGTAGATAATCAATGAACACCCACTTCTGTATAAATAAATTGCTGTTCGACATGTTTCACGATGCTTTTACACGCATCACATACAAAAGTTCCGTATAGTAATTCGGGTCGAACTTCACTAGTTCTCGTCACAGTTCCCTGAATTTTTATCAATTGTCCAATCGTGACACTCTTCAATTCACGGATACATAGTGGCGCCGGGATATTGTAAAAAGCAACCCAAAATTCACGTAGAGGTTGATTATCCAATTTGATGTCCATAATCGGTGCTTTGTAAAGATACGCTTCATCATATTTTGCTACGAGATCTCGAACTGCCTGACGTAGAAAAGGTTCACATCTTTAAAAAAAAGCAAAAAATTAAATTTATAACTCGATCATGGTTTATATTCTAGTCAATCATCCTTAGTACCTATGATAATGTTGTCGGATTGCTTGCCAAGTGGAAAGTCTTGTATTAAGTTGAAGTTTCTTAAAATCCACGTAAATCGTATGCTTTCTTTGATGTCGCAACTTTACGATTTGCTCAAGATAAGGATACCAAATTTGTGAGGAATCATCGTAAACGTCGCTTTCACCTTCTGGTAAAGGTTCGTTATAACTAATTTTGAAACATTGGAAAAAGAATTAAAAAATAATCTATGCTTTATTTGGAATATGCGTTAAACCATGTCACAAATTCATTCATATTGGTGATGTAACACGCGATTTTTAAAAAACGCGAAAAATGACCTGCGAGGAAAACGTACTTTTCAAGAAACAGCTCAAAGTTTTTTGCTACCTCTCTAGCAATTACATCAATGACCTTTGTAACGTTATTTTGGTTCGGTTTCGAACGTTTAGTTCTTTTCAGTTGAGCAATCCCATTTCCAACATCTTCGGACTCTGAGGTGGGACGCGTTACTTCTGCATTATCTAGAACATTTAAGCCGCCCACAACCGCTACATTGTTTGTACCATTTAAGCTCATAACGTCAGCCATTTTTATAGAAGGTTATTCCTTTTAAGAAAGAAACTAAAATAAAATACGGAGAGAAAATACAAATTTTTCGAAATCTTTTCGTCTTGAAAAATAGATGTTCATTCGATGTAGTCGCGCGCGTGACGTAGTAGCAAATATGATCTTTGCTCGCGCGTAGTACAATGTTACATGTTCCATTAAATTTCATATAGTGCTTAAATATAAAATTAAAATACAATAAATTAATGTATAAAATTGTATATATTTATTCTTCCATATAACGTCCAAGATCGTTTTTAGTCTATTAGAAAAATTTTAGAATGCTTATTCATTAATAAGTTAATCAATGCCAAAAATTTGGTTTACTTTACCTGTTCTATAGCATCCATTAATCGCTTATTTTCTTCATTCAAGAATCTCGCTTCACGCATTTGAGATAATTGCGCGTTTTTAGTGTTCGTCTGAATATGGACCTCGGTAGAGGAGAATTGATTAGCGAAGTTGGGAAAAGTTTTGTGAGCAGAGAATTGACTGTCGAATGTTTTTTAGAAAAAATTGATTTATTTTAATTCTTAATATCATCAAAAGACAAGAGATTTAAATCTTTACGTACTCTATCGGTGATTTTTCTTCATTGGCGTTCGACTTATTTTGTTCTATAATTTATAATATGCATTTGAGTCTTTTAAAAACAAACAATATATCGAGATTACTATTATTAATACCAGGTATCAATCCCAACGTAAATGGATATTGATTGGTTTGTTTTTTTAATGAAATTTGCTGTTTGGGACCAATATTTTTATCTGATGGCCTCTATATAATAGAGAGTATATATAATTTCTTATTTGCGAATAATGAAATGAAATGCTAATCCTTACTTCATATGCAAAAGAGGTAGTAGCGGTAAAGTTACGATCCGCGAAATTCTTATTTAAAAAAAAATCGCCAAAAAGATAATTTTCCTTGTGATTTCCATTGCCGGATAATATTGGTATCGTCGGTGATGGTGATGGTGGAGTTAGATTTGGTTGTTCAACCGTTTTTCCCTTATTCTTTAAGTTATTCTCAAATTCAAAATCTTCATCCGAGAAATCTGCCGTTTCTGTAATACAAAAATAAATATGTTCATTAGACAACTTTTCCAAAGAATGCGCATATAATTAACGAATCAAAATCGATACCATTTTGTCGTTTATGAGTAGAAGTCTCGAGATTCTCTATTTTTTTCCTTTGATTAAAATTTCCTGTAAAGATCTGAAAACTTGTATTATTGTTTGTTATTTCAGGCATATGAGCTGATGATTCTAAATTCTAATTAAATCAATTTAGAATTAACATTGATATGTAAGATAATACTAAAAAAAATTAATTCCTCTATTAAATATGTACCTGATAATTCAAAGCCGCGGTATTTTTCGTATGCAAATTCAGAGCCGTGTAAGATAAAGGTCGCTTTTTCTAGTTTATATATAAAAAAGTAACTATTCACACATCTTTCATTACTTAAAGTAATGCGCCCAATTAAAAAATTTTGATGAAAACTTTATTCATAATATTTTCATGTTTGATGATTTTTACATAGAAATGATTTTCAATATATATATATATATCACAAAAACAAACTAAATTCATAGAAAATATATATATTTCATCATACAGTAACTATTAACTGTAGGACATTAATCAAAATCATACCTCTGAATTTGCATAATCCGAGTCTAATGTCTGCAATGTTCTGGCTAATACTTTTAAGTATAAATTTAATCAAATCAATAATTGTTATGTATAAATAATTAAATTAATTCCAAAAATTCTCATTGAAACTTACTCTCACACTGTCTTTCATAACTCGCAAGATCAGTTTTGTATTGTTGAATCTCCTCTGAACATTCATCCAAAGTTTTTTGTAATTGTTGAACACGCTTATCTCGTATCAGAATTTCCATTCTAATCAATTCAAACCATTCTTAAGAATCTTTTTTCCTTGAAGAAATCGAGAATAAAAATTATATTTACTTTAACTTATTACTCTCTTCGGATGATGTCTTTAGAATCGCCTCTTGTTTCTGATTTTCGGCCAGTAATTGACGATAAGAATTCATTAAATTCTCTCTTTCTTGGTCTTTTTTTGCCAATTGTTCACTCAAATGTTTTATTTTATTGCTTTCTTCCGTTGATTTTTTCAGAATCTCATTTTGTTTCTGATGTTCCGCCAATAATTTATTATATGAACTCATTAAATTCTCCTTCTCTTGGTCCTTTTTTGCTATTAATTCACTCAAATATTGCACTTGATTTTCTTTACTTTGTAGTTCAGAGTAAAATTTATTCCTCTCAGCAAAGACCTAAAATCCCATAAGAAAAAAGATAAATCTCAAACATGCACATGATAATAAAAAAATCAAATAAATACAATACCTCGGTAAGTTGTTTGCCTGATTGTTTGCTAGCCTATGTTATTAACGCACAGTCAGCTTATGATGTCAGAAGAAATTTTTTTGTAGATATTTATGACAAAATACCTCAAGCTCGGCTGCTAATTGATCTCGTTCAAGTTTTAGTTTTTCAAGCTCTCGGTTGACTGCATCCAAAGTCCGTGCTCCGTCAATCATTCGAGCATTGACTTGCTGAAATCGATCTCTGACAATATTCATCTCTTCTTCCATCCTTTTAAGTGTAGCTTTAGCTTGTTGCACTATAGTCATCAATATATTGAGATTTCTTTTATCAAAAATCTTAATTAAAAAAATTAAAATCAATTTTATACACCTTCAATCTCCAATAGTTTATTTGTTTGATTAATATCAATATTATTATTATTATTATAATTATCATCATTGTTATCGTAAATATTTTGATACATGGGATTATTGCCATTTTGATCAAATAAGTTCGATTGTCTAATATTATTGGATTGTTGCTTGTTGAGATCGAAAACATTCGAACGTGCTGGTTTATGTTCCTATTAAAATGTAGAAAACAAATATCAGGTGTCTAAGAACGTCCAATGTAATGGAAAATATAACGAATGCGAATTCATGTATAAGGTGAACTTACCGTAGTGATTTGCTGAAGTACTTGCAACTCTTGACAAACCTGTTGATACAACTGTTCTAGATTTTTCCTATCATGATTTAAATTTTTGATTTCGTTTAGGGCGTTGCTCAATTGGGCTTGAACTTCTGCTAGTTTCTTATTACACGGCTGATGTAGAGTTGGCTAAACAATGATAGCAAATCGGAAAAATTAGTAAAGAAAATTATAATGAAATTATTTGGAAATAATAAAGCAAACCGATGGTGAACGCCTGGCAATTTGTAACTCTTGATTTAATTGCTTATAAAGCTCTTCAAGGTTCTGTCGATCACCGCTGACTATTTCAATTTCTTCACAAGCCTCCTTTAATTGGTTACTAAGAGCCTCAATCTGCTTCTTGCATTCCTCTAGTTGACTAGATAACTAATAATACACCATAAACTAATCATCAATTAAAATTAGAAACGTATAGAATATTAAATTTAAACCTCATCTCGTTCTTTTTTCACGGCAGCGAGATCCTGAGCAAAATTTTTATCGAGTCCATTCCGATCATCAGAGTTCGAGGCATGTTGATTGTTTGAGCTCTTTTGTCCCAATTCCTGCATCTTTAATAATTATCAGTAGAATCTAATATTATTATAAAGAGAATACCTAAAGTAAAAAAAAATTACTTTTGATTTCATTTTGGCTACTTCGAGTTCTAAAGCCTTATTCTGGGCCTGCAAAGTTTCAACATTGGCACTTGAGCCTTTCTGCTTATTATTTTGTTGGGCAACTGTTTGTAATTTTTGTAATCGTTCTTTGGTTGAATTCAACTCCTTCGTTATACGTTCAATCTCCTTTCTAGTGTTATCAAGGGCCGTTTTAAGATTATCATTCTCATGAAATACACCTTTAAGATAAAAAGATCAATACTTAAAATACAGTAAAAGTCAGCTTAATAATAAATATTTAAATTAAAATAAGTAAAAAAGCGCATACTATCAAAATCAGTCCTCAGTTGATCATTAGCAGTTTTTAGCCAACTATAAATCGAGCTGATATAATCTTTAATGCCAGGTTTCTTATCACGCTTTTTCTTCTAAAAAGTTGCAAAAAATAATTTGTTAATATGTTTAAAGTATTATAGATGTGTATGCATTAATTTATTACATACAAGAGTTTCACCAGTTGAATCTTTCAAATTTGCTATTTGATAATACACAAAAATTAAAGTTAGATTTTATAATAAATAAAGACAGAATAGTTTACTCTTACCTTGTTTACAAATGTGAGAATGCAATTCACTTAAGTCATCGACTAACAGCTCAAGATTTTCCAGATCTTTATAGATTTGTTGTGATTGGTTCTTGACTTCCCTCAACTCGTTCATTATTGTCATTTTTTCTTTTTTATACTCCTCTTCAATGGACTCCCTTTCCTGTTCAAGTTTACTCTTATCCTATTTTGATGATATTAACAAATATAATAAATATATATGAAAAATTCCATTCAACATAGATTAGGTTTGCTTACCTGCTCAAGATTAAGAATATGATCTTGTAAATATTCCTTTTGAATCTCTAATTGTTGGATCCTCGAATGCATTTGCGCTGCAGAAGCGGATTCGGAGGGGATATCGCCAATATCAACATCAAGTGGCTTATCCGAACGTTTATCTACGAGAAGAGAACCAAGTCGTGCGATTTCTTGTTCTCGTGTTGTAACTTGGTTTTCAAGAATCGATATCTTTATGTAAATTATTATGTTAGGTATTTCCATTTAAAATATCATTAACAAAAATTAAGAAACACTCAAACCTGATCTTCAAGTTTCTTTTGTTTATCACCGAGATCTTTATTGGATCTCTCAAGTTCCTCGATTCGTCTATGACTTATACTCACTAGATCTGCTATTTTAGGATCTGGTGTATATGGTTTATAAGTTTCGGACATCTCTTCTAGAAAAAGAAAAATGATGAAAAAATAATATACATTTAATAACTTGCAAGTATAAATAAAAATGAAAAAAATTTACGACAAATTAATTTAAACCAAGAAGGGCGTCAATTTCAATCTGTTCAGGGGCAATCGGTTCCCAAGCTGATGAGGATTTTGATTTTCGTCCTGTAAGAATGTGCGAGTTTAAAAAAAAGCTCCTCATAACAATACATATTATTAACCATAGAAAAAAAATTCAGACCTTTTCCCTGCGCGCCTTCACCGTCAACTGATTTCAATATTGTATCGATCCGTTTTTTCTCGGATTCTAATTTTTTTTCTGCTTCTAGGGCTTTATTCACATATTGAGAATTCATAAACTTCAATTCGGCAATCTCATCCTCATATTTACGAATAAGCTGTTGCCGCTCAATTTGTTCTTTATCTCGTAAATCGGCCGCATGAATAACTTCTATACGAAGTTGATTATTTTCTTTGGTAAGACAAGTTACAGAGCGACGAAGTGGTTCGGCCTTTATTAAGAATTATGCAGTAGTCAAGAAGGATTTGATAATGAAAACTTCTATGCCAAAATCAAACTATTCAATATATGCCTGGCTTTGAATTTCCAGTTTCTCTCGTTCCAAATTCTTGCAATCTTTTTTTAACAACTGGCAGTTTTCAGTTGTTGATAATAAATCGTCAAGGAGCCTCTGCACAAGTAATGCCGACTCTGGGGTAAAATTCTCTCGATAATTACTTTGATCAAGACGTTGACGTAGTCTTCGAATGTCTGGATTTTCTGCTGAACCTTGAACGGTAGTCATTTTGAAATTCTAGGGCGAAAAATACTCTAAATAAATTTTGTCAATCTTTCTTGAATAGGAAGATACGCGGCACATCAGTTAAAATTTGCTCGGTTATGTACTTGTACTAATTCACATAAGAACGCGTCTTTTTCTTTGAGTTTTTAATTATCAACATTGTGTTTATTATTAATATTAGTAAATTAAAGGCGCCTGTCCTTGGAAGGAAAAAAAGGTCTAGAGAGAAATATACAGGGCCTACCAGGGCTAACTAAAGCTATTTTGTTATCAAAACAATTTTGCGAAAATGTTTTATATAATAATGTAAATAATATAAAGAATAATAATAGTGGTGTAGTAATAATAGCAATATTAATTAGTGATAATAAAAGTAGTATTAAAAAGGGGAATAATTTTAATGGTTAATGGTGTGAATGGTGTGACTAAATGTATATATAGCAAAAAGTTTGAATCGGACTATGAATGGATATAATAAGGTGATTTTTCGGATAGGGTAGGAAGAAAAAAAACTATTCACAATGAATTAAATAAAACTATACTAAAATTATTCCCCAAAAAGACGTTGATGATTATAAGTAGTGGTAGAATTACTGTAAATGCCGAATCATTAAATTTATGTATAATAAATAATAATAGTATTAATAATAATAATAATAATAATAATAATAATAATAATAATAATAATAATAATAACAATAACAATTACAATTTGTGTATGTAGTATAATGAAGAGTTCCTCTACGCAGGCTTTTCATTCTTTAAATAAAAAAGTTTAAATGAAACAAGATTAGATAAAAAAAATATTAGATCCCGAAGCAAGAAATTATTAAAGAAGCCATTTGAATACTTACAAGAGCGTTTTTAACTTTTTCAAATTCTTTGAGCATTTTACGACGAGCCCCAAGCGCTGCAACACCCTTTTGTTCTAAAGCAGTATCATCTAATTCGATTATACTTTGCCATTTCATGCCCTCAAAAACTTGCGTATATTTGTGTAAACGAAGACTGCGTAACCATTGAGGAATATCTTTTGAAAATAGATCCATGTAATTGCCATTAATTGCTATTAATTGATAAATTAATCAATAAGAAATAGATAAATTGCATACCGTTTAAAAGTTCAAAATCGACAGTATCATCATTCTGTTTCTTTTTATTTTTTGACGATTTGTTGGTGTTATTGTTATTAGTACCGGCATTGCTAGTATTATGCGAAGCGTCACTATGATCACTTAAATAACCGACTTCAACAGTACCACCATCTCCATCAACATAGTGAACTCCAATACCGGGTGGTGTTAAATGTGTTGATTTAGCACCACCACCTCCCGAGCCCCATGTATGCATAGGATATAATCCAACCGGATTTGGATTTGGCGAAGAAGGACGTGATCCCTGTCTTGACGTGCCCAATGTTTTTGGACTTGGCAGAGGTGAATGTTGTGGGGATCGTTTATTACCATCCGCATCAATCATTGACAACACAATATTCGCCTGTGCTCCGTACTTTTCTTCGTGGACTGTAGCTGGGACACCGGTATTATTTCCCTTCAAGTGATTTCTACGGAATTTCTTAACATCACTCTCCAAGACTACACGATTTCCCGAACTATTACTTAAAGTCCAATTTGTTAATTTTTTAGTCACCATTTCAGCATCAGCCGCGGGTTTTTGTTTATTCTCGGCAAACATTGGAACAACAGGCGTTGAAACCATACTCGCCCAACTTCCACCAACTAATGGAGATAATTCACCATCAAATGCGGCACCCGGTCTTGGCGAACGTAATGGAAAAGCGGCTGGTGTCCAAGGCATGGCGCTCAGATCCGCGGATTTCGGTCGCCCATTACTTGTTCTATCTTTATTACCATTACTATTGCTATTGTTGTTAGCACCTGGTGTCCATACTGGCTGGTCACTTTCCGATATCATCGATTTCGGTCTTGAATATAAAGAGGTGGCTCTATTTCCGGTATTTGCCTGAAGTCTTGCTCGTTGTTGGGCTAGAGCAGCAGCAGGATCTGAATATATTGCCGCTTCAGGTGACAAGAATTCAATTCCCGGATGTCTATCATAGAGACGACGTGGATATGAAGGGCTTGTCGGTGATTTAAGAGCCATTCTAGCATCAACTTCAGCTTTCGCTAATTGAGCTTGCATCATATCTGTAGATTACGTTATATTTGATTGACAATGAATAATCATGGTTTTTTATAAATAATGAATTTTTAAACGAAATGAAAAAGTTCGTCTATGAAGAAATACCTTTTTCAGGGTTAGCAGGTGATAATAAAGCTCCCATTGGATCACTTCTAGCCATTTGTTGTAAGACTGTGATAAAAAATCTAATCTGCACTTGAGTTGAATGTTGTAGCAAGCTATATAACGCAGCAGTTCTTTCGGCTTCTGATAATACGCGAAACCATTGCTCAAGTGCACCAAGTTCTTCCTTGAAATTTTGATCTAAACTAGCTGTGGCCATTTCTTCAAGTGTTTGTTCGTAATGTTGCAAGTCTTCAAACCACTTGTCGATTGCTTCAGCTATAGATTTATATGAATGAATTAATTAAATAATCAGGATCATCATCGTCAACGATTATCGTATACGTGAAAGATTTAAACTTATCAATTATGATAAACGTTATTCATACCTTCAGGTGAGTGATATGTGGGGGTATTTGCAGAAAATATCTCAGATGTGGGCCTTGAAGAACCACGATGATTTTGCTGTTGCTGTTGGCCTAAATGAGAGAGGTCCGCGGATTGTCGGTATTGTGCGTTTGATCCGGATTTTTGTTGTAGATTAAATTGTTCCGAGACAGGACGTTGAGAGGTCATGATGAGGAAGATGGAAGAAAAAAAGCAGTAGAGAAGAGAAGGTCAATCAAAAGTAAGTATAAGACTAGGGTAAAGGTGGAGCCCTAAAAATGGGGTGTTGTGTTGGGTCTCGTGTGTGTGTGTGTGTATATGTATGTGATAGATAGCTTGTTATTGGTGGGTGTGGATGGAGTTAGCGTGTATAGGAAGGATATTGTTTTACGTTTTTTGTGTTTGCTTTTATACTATAATAATTTAATACTACACGACTTCTACTATTCAACTGCTGCTGCTACTGCTGCTGCTCGCTATATTGTCTCTTTTCCAGAGATTGTCTATCTAATGAAATAATAATAAAATAATGATAGTATAGCGGGGATAATGATGATATATACAGATATGAGATTATTATGTGCAAGTTATGCGATTACAAAAAAGTCATGAGTCACACATAAACTTTCTTTGTGTGTAGGTGACACAATGCGATTTATTTATTTATTTATTTTTAGAGTTAGCATAATATATCTAAATGAGGGATAACGATAAGCAACGGAGTCATCCAGAATTTGAAATTCGACATATTAATACGACAAAAGAACTTAGAATAACAATCTAAGTATAGTCAAATTTACATGTTTTTATGTATTTAAAAAGAAAAATGCAATCTTTTGTAAAGGAGAAATATCATCAATCCGTATGTGACAATAAATAAATAATCACAATTTGTTCGCTCTACGCAGTTTAAGGTAAAAGGGAAGAAAGTTCGACGTAATCGCACAGGAATGAAAAAATAAAATAAATAATAATATAAATATATACATTTAAAAGAAATAAATGGTTCCATAACATGCTTTATGTTAGATAATTGATTCAATAATAGATGTCACCCTCTTCCGCATCTACAAATTCTTCTTGAGAATCATCATCATCATCTTCCACTTGTTCATCATCGACTGTCTTTTCTATTATTGTATCATCATTGTTATTATTGTGTTCATCATCTAATCGAGCATTGTTAATTCTTAATATCAAATTTTCCACCGCCACCTCACTGCTATTATTTGAGTTAATGATTGTCCCCTCCATTTCATCGAATATTGTCTTATTACTCGAATCAATCGCTTTCTCATTGTCCAAATCTTTACCATCTTCGAATCCAATTTCTATAAAACTGGAAACATCATCCCGTAAACTATCTTTTCTTCGTACATCATTGTTCGTGTTTGACGCACCAAGTCCGAATAAATCATAATTCGTCTCAAAATCGAAACCCGTTGAATTGGCCTCTAAAATTGAAGGTGTTTGTACGGGTGTGGCGAGAACTGAATATGTGATAGATGAATCTGGGCTATGTGCTGCTGAATCCAACGTGTATGTTGATACCGTATTCTGCCGTTCAATTTCGCTATGATATTCGGATTTTGCATTGCGGTCTCGCTTAATAGTTCCTCCCCGGTATTTTCGTTCATATCCGCTTTTATTGGTGCTCTTTCTTCTTGACCAGTAATCTTGATCTTCCATAATAGACTGACACAAATCTTTTTCCATTATTTCGTGATAACAAACTAGTCGAGTTAATTTTAGAAAGGTCTGTTTAATCCTTTTTCCAATGCCAGAAGCTACGTTTATTATCCGATCGCGCGTAGCAGCTTTGTATGGTATCATAATGACAAGATTTTTGATAAATCGTACATCTGTATTAAGATGTGACGTTAGAGTGGCAATTTCCCCTTGCAATTCTTCAATTTTGACCTATTAAATAATCGTGATTTTTAGGAAGATTTAATGAATATCAATATCTAAAATAAATAAATAAATAAATAAATATAAATATGTCTATACATACCCTTATAACATCAGGTCTCCCTAGAACATCATTGCCTGCTGAATCGTCGCTTAAAGATTTTCTCCGACCTCTTTTTCGTTCTTTACTTGATATGGAACCCTTTGTGTGTCTCATTTTTACCCCGGTCGTTCTGAAAGCAGCTGCATAATTTATCTTTAC
>CAJVPS010001158.1:0-17044 GCA_910591765.1 Ambispora leptoticha | reverse complement strand
TATATTGATTTTTGATTTATTTAATATTATTTTGAGAGTAAAAAATCTCTACTATAAATAAGTCATACTTTTTGTTTATTATTTTTGAGAGTAGAAGACCTCTACTATAAATAATCTATACTTTTTGTTTATTATTTTTTTTTGAGAGTAGAAGATCTCTATTATAAATAAGCTATATCTTTTATTTATTTAGTTATTTAATTTTCATATTTTAGTTTTTTTTATCTTTATCTTAGTTATAGTCTTCTTTGATTAATAGCTTGTTATTTAATCAATTTAAATCTTGAATTATATTAATTACTAGTAACTTCACTCAGTTAATCTTTATAATTTCTTTGATTTATTTATTTCTTTCTTTATATTATTATCCTTTTTGAGATAATATCTGTAGATATTGATATAGATCTTAGAAATCTTTATCATTATTGAAAGTTATAGTCTAATTTCTCTTTCTTTATCCTTTAATTATTTCAGTCTCTTTCAACTCAGATAAATTTAAATAAAACTCCACTTACCAATTCACTATAATAATATCTTTAGGTTACTCCAAGAAAATATCTAGCTTCATCTCTAAGTTCATAATAGTCACAGGTAAATAAGTTAAATAATTGTTAGATAAAGTAATTAAAATAATATTGCTTTTTAGTTTCATTTTCATCTCAAGCTTGAGAGATAATTTTATTATTTATAAAGTATTTACAATATAAATATTTAACTATTCTACTTTCTATCTTCAATTTTCTTAAAGCTTCACTTCTATAAAAGAATCTTTCTTCTGTGATTAGAATTTTTTCTGATCCTTAAGTATACTTTATCTCTAATTATCTATCTTTAGTTTCATTTTGAAATAAAATTATTAAAAAATTATTTGATATATTTATCTTGATATTAATTCAGATAACTAAATTATTAAAGCATTATGAATATTCATATTTGGAAGTTGATAATTTATAACAATACCAATATTTTGCAGCTGGTCCTCTTTAGTCAAAAGTTTACTAAGAACTTTAATAATGAATTTATTGAATCTTCTTTCTAATTTTAAGTATTCTTCTTAAATTAGAGTAATATTCTTGACTTGCACTTCTTTTTTATAAATTTTGATATTTCTAATTTTAGAAATTGAGTTTATTGTCATATAGGATACTTTTTCAAAATTTATATTATTAAATCATCTAGATGAAATATGAATCTGAGTTCAAGATTTATCAGATATTTAACAAAGAAAATTATAATCTTCTAAGTCTTAATCTTCAATTTCAAATTTATTATTAGTAGTTTTACTAGAAGATATTTCTGAATTATTATTATTATTTTCAGATTAAGTATTTCATTATCCATGAATAAATTTAATTAACACTCTTCCTTTTTCTCTATTCCAATTAAAGATCATTATATTTTTCCTGAGATCAATTTTAGCATTAATTTTATTTAACTAGTTTATTTTTACTACAAGATTATAGATTCAAGCTTTAGTAATATTCATTTTTGCTAGAATTATAATTCTATCAATGGTAATAGGAAAGTTATCAATTGCTCCTAATGATTATTTTGAATATTTATTTATATCAAACATAGAGATATTTGATTTTTGTTATATTTTTATTTTAACTTATTTTAGAAATTTATAACTGATAACATATTCTGATACTTCACTATCAATAATTAGATTTACAAGAGTCTTTCTAACTTTGACTTTACACCAGACTAAGATTATTTTAATTTTTTGAATAATATTACTTTTCATTTGAGTTTCTTTTATAATTTCTTTCTCATTTCTTTTGATATTCAAATTCTTTGTTCTGATAATATCTTAATAAGCTAGATAATAGTAATATTAGCTTTCTGGGATATTAAAACTTCAAGTATATCATAGCTTTTTGCTTTCTTTATAAGGATTGAAAGATGAACTTTTCCTTTTTTTTATTTCTTCTTCTCCAAATTGATCTTGTCTTCTTTAGATACTTCTGGCAAAGATTAAGTAACTTCATTTTCTTTTTCACTTTCTGCTTCTTCTTTAATAATTCTTTGATATTTTCTTTCTCTAACAAGATAATCATGAGTTACTAGTAATGAAAAACTAGATTAGATTGATGAATTATTAGATAAACTATTATTAAATACTTGCAAAGTTATTATTAAATTTTGAATTTGGATGAGAAGAGAAGTAGTATTTAGATTTTGTAAATTATTGGATTGCTGATTATTACTTTGGATATTCTGATTTTGCTGATTATTATTATTACTATAATTATTTTGATTTTAATTATTCTAATTTTAAGAGGTATTTTGATTATTAGACTGTTAATTTTTAGATTAAGAATTATTTAGATATACTTTACTGACATACTTTTTTTCTTCATAACTGTAATAAGTAATAATAAATTTATTTCTAGGCTGATTTTATTATTAATTATTATTATTATTCTGATTATTATATCTTTTGTCAGATTCTACATAATCTAACCTATTGGTCAAATCTTGCAAAATCTTAGTAAAAGCACTCTATTTATCAGTTAACTAAGTTTGGATTTGATAATATATTTATTTTAAAGAGTCTGGATCAGCTTTTTCATATTTTTGATAGTCTTAATAATATTTTTTATGATATCTTTAGTATTTAGATTAATTTATTTTCAAATTTTAGATTTGAGATCTTTCTTGAAAATTTAAATTTTATATTCTTTTGAATAGACTTGCTCTTGATTTACTTTACTTTCTAGTTTCATAAATTAATTAACATATTCTTCTATTATTTCAGTTTATTTCAAGAACTCCAATTCATCTTGCCATTATTATATCTTATGAGGTGAATAGAATTTAAAGAATAAATTAATGAGAAAAATCATATTTATTATAATTCTTAATTATCTATTCATTTAATTTTAAAGTGTTACTAATATAATCAATTTCATAAGTAATTGATTTCTATTTTCTTATTGCATAATATAATAAAGTAAAAATATCTTTTTTTATTTAAAAATATATAATTAATCCTAATCACTAATACAGAGTATAATTACTATGAGATTTAATTAATATTATCATATAATTTTTCATATTATTAACTAATTTTATTGCTAAATTATTAGATAAATAATTCTATTCTTTGATTAATTCACTCTTTAAACTCTTAAGAGTTCTAATTTTTTTTTTGCAATATTTATTTTCATAATTCTCCAGATATTTTTAATTAGATTTTGGTCAGATAATATTAATAGTTAGGAAAGAACTTGTATATCATTTTCCTTTTTTCATTTATTTATAAGTTTTGAATAATATTTAAAATTATTATTCTCTTACAAAATTTAATCTACATAATCCTTACCAAAAAATATTTTAATAGAAGGTAGAAGATTCTTTTCATAAAGTGTAATTATAAAATCAATATTTAGATTTCTCTGAAAATAAACTAATTTTCTGAAGCCTGAAGTTAAAAAACACTCTCATAAATAAACTTTTAATGAATATTTTACAGAACAGAATACTTTTCTTCCACTAAAAAATATTCATATCTTTTTTTCTTATTAATTTAGTTGAAAGGTACTTTTATCTGAAAAAATTACTTAATTTTAATTAAAATTCTTATAATTTTTTGTCTATTATAGTCAGAATTTTTTATATTTATCAGTAAGTAAGAGTTTGGAAAGTTAATTCATATATTTGATTCCAGCTTTATATAAATATCATCAAATTATAGATATACTTATATTAACATTATTCTTTATTATTTTTCATTATATTTTGAGAGTAGTTATAGTATTTTCTTTTTTTGTAAGCTCTTTAATTTTTTTATCTTGTTTTAAAATTGTAATTTATTTTCATCCTGATTTTGATATATCACTTAGATCCTTTGTTTTATTTCACTTTTTAAGTACATTACTTACTATATCTTTAGTATAACTAATATACTTTGCTATTACTTGGAGTCCAAGCTTTAGATCTTTGGGATAAGTATATAAAAAAATGATTTTATAATGCTTATATAAAGGAAGAGATATTTTTTTAATATAGAAGTTTATTAATAATCTATGATATATATAAATTATATATAAATTATATATCAATCTATAAAAGATATCATAATTAGCATTTGTAATATTTTTTGTATTTGGAAAATTTCATAACATTACATATAATTTTTAGAAAGTTATAGAGGGTCAGTTACTTATGAAATTGATTATAGATTATTAGTCAAACCAGATAGTAACTGGTCTCTCTAGGTATTCTCTATCTTTCTTTTATTGATAATTCCATTAGCTTTAGTAACTACTTTAAAGTTATGTAATTATTCAATTGAATCTTGATCATTACTCTTAAATTTATAAATTAGAATAAGGATCTTCTCTGTTTTTTGAATCTTTATAGATCAGGTAAGTTCTGTAAGAGCTTGAATAAGATTTTCTATTCCTTCTGCCATGAGTATTTCTTCTTTTGATTAAGAGCTTTCTGATTTAATTTTTTTAATTATAACTATTAGTTCTTCAAGATCTTCTGAATCATTACTTTTATATTCTAATTCTATTAGTTGATTAGTTGAAAGAGTTTCAAAATTATCTGTCTCTTCAAGAATAAGAAGAATATTATTAACTAAGTAGATCTATTATTCAACTGTAATTTTAATTCCAAATATAAAAGTGTTTAATTAATAATTTGACAATTTCTTTTTGAAGTTGATTAGGTATAAGATTTTATTGTATTATATTATCAAATAATTCTTATAAGAATCTGTTGTGAGAGATCATGTAATAGTCTTGAGTCCAGATAAGAAAATTTACAAATCTTCTATCTGAATTTTCATTAGCAGAAAAATAATAAGAGTAGTAATTATAAAATTCAATATGAGATGAGAATTCTCAAGAATTTTCTCTGTATTTACTAAGATATAGATCAATTGGAAGTCTAATAAATAAGTAATATATACTTATAAACTGTTCAATTAATTAGATAATAAGTATTTCAAGAGTAGCTAATTCTTAAAAATATAAAAACAAATAGTAAATAAAAATAATAAAACAAGTTGAAAAGAGATTTTTGAGAGTTGAAATCTATAAAGAAAATATCAAATATTACAAACTATATTTTGAAAGATAGATTTTATTACAAATATAATCTATAATAAATTTTAAGAGTGAAAACTGAATTATTTATAAAGGTTAAGGAGATAATAATTATTCTAAAGATTTTCTAATGCTAATACTTACAAGTATTATATTAAACACAAGATAAAAATAAAATAAAATAAAACAAAATTATAATCATAAAAACTAAACTAAGAGTAGATACAAAAAATTAAAGTAACAAATACTATTATAAAAACAAAAGATTTAGTATACTAACTAAACTCTTTAATAGAATTTTTTTAACTATTAGACAAACAAAGAGTATATACCAAAACAAAAATAAAATTTTTATATGTGAAAAAGCTTATAAGAATCTTCTAAATCAAATAAAATATACTTGATTTATTTTAAGTAGAGAGTAAAGATAACTTCTCAACTAATTACAACTTGCAATAGTCAATCAGAAAATTACAATAGAATTGCAACAGCCAATCAGAGAATTGTGACAGAGTTGTGACTAGTTGTGACTTCCATTACTAGTAAAGAGCATTCACTATCTAAGTTTTTCAGACAAGAAAAACTTGTAAATAATCAGAATATAATCTATTATAATAGAAGAGATAAATAAAAGCAAAATATCAAAACAAAAATTAAAGAAAAATTATAAAATAAGTATAACTCAAGTATTTTTAAAGATAATTAAATTATTATTATTCAAGTATGTTTATTTCAAGTCTGAGAATAGAGATATTTATACATCTTTAAGATTTTACAGATTTTTATTTAAACTTATTTACTACTCTAGTTTACAATTACAAATTTTAGGGTAAAAGATCAATAAATAAACAAGTAAAATAAAGAGATAAGATATATGTAGTAAGTTATAAGATAATACAAATGATGAAATAAAATAAAAAGATAAGATAAATATTCTAAAAAGAAAAAGATAATAATAAAAATAAATTAAATTTATTGCTGAACTATTTTTAAAGCATTTCTAAATCTTTGTTAAACTATTTGTAAACTGTTAATAATTTTGAAACTAATTATTCATTCATGATCTTGAAATATTATTAAAATATTACAAGAATATTGCAAAAATATTGCTAAATTATGATTGAATTCATAACTGATACATTAATTATATTATTCAAAATTATATATTTTCTAAAGATCAATTAATTAGTTATAAATTCCAAGTTTTAAAAATTATGAAATTAAAAAAATTTATATTATTACAGTAATAATAAAATATAATATAAATAGTTTTAATTTTATAACTTATAATTATTTAAAAGTATTCAGATTTGAGATAAAAATATAAAATAGAAAAAATATATTTATAATAAAAAAAATAAATATAAAGTGTAAATAAATTAATAATAAATTCTAATTAAAATAATATATATTAAATATAATTAATTAACTTAATTCATATCTCTGAAGGATAACTAATTATAATTCAATAATTAATAATATGATAAATAATAATATAAATAATAATAAATAAGAATAAGTAAAAATATAAAAAATTAATTAAAAAGATATCTAATTAAAAATATTAATAATCTAAATTAATAATATAAATATATATAGTAATTATCTGCATGATAATATGTTAAATCTAATATATTAAATATATTTATAATTATTTATGTATTCAGAATAAAATTAATCTTTATAAAAAGTGATACAAAAGTTAATCTGTTATATAGATAGTGCAAAATGAAAATCTGAACTAAAAAGAGATAATTCAATCAAAAATTATTACAAATTTAAATATATCTTCTTTATAATCTGTAAAACATGATTAATTATAGAATTATTATCAATTATTATTAATTATTATTATACTTTTTCAATAAAATTTATTATAAAAAAGAGGTCAGATTTAATAAAAATTAAGCTTATATTATTAAAAATAATATTAAATAATCTTATTATTTTATTATAAATAAAATTATTCATTATATTATAAAGAAAATATTTATAAATTTTGATATAATTTTGATAATTTTTTATTTAAAAATATAAAATTAGCTATATTTATGATTATTTTTAATTTTTTATAATTTAATAATATTTTTAATAAAATATTATATTTATATATTATAAGTAACTTTGTTCTTTATATTAAAAAATATATATTTGAAAAATTTTATAAAATTCTATTCATTTTTTATTATATAATTTATAAATAAATTTAAAAATTCTAAATATTTATGATAATAATTATAATTTAAATATAACTTATAATTTTATTTTATATTATATATTTATATAATTTATTATAAAATATTATAATTAAAAATAGTAATAATAAAAAAATATAATAATAAAGAATTATTATTAATAAATTTATTTTAAATCTTCTTTAGTTTTAAAAATTATTTTTATAATTTAATATTATTTAATTAATAAAAATTTTATATATAAAAATTTTTTTATTTTTTTATTATATTATAAATAATATTAAAATTAATAATAATAGTATTATAATTTAGTAATTTATAAAAAATTACTTAAAAAATATTATAATTATAGTTATATATTTAATTATAACTTTTTATAAAGCTAATATAATTTAAAACTATTAAAATTATTAAATATATTATATAGTTTTTTGAATCTTAATATAATATATAAGAATTTGATTATAAAAATTAAGTTTATTTATATTAAAATTTTTTATTTTTCTTAATTTTAAACTAAAAAAAAATATTTAATAATAAAATTAAAGATTTTTATATATAATAATAAATATATATTTTATTATTATATTTATAAAAAATTTAAGTATTATATTTTTTAAAAATAAATATTAGTTATTATTTTAAAATAAAAAATAATTTTTATTTTTAAATAGCTTTTAAATATTTACTAAATTTATCTAAATATATTAATAAATTAAATTTATTTAATAAAATATAATAAAATTTAAAATTTTTTTATATTAAACTTTATAATTTTATTAATAATTATTTTTTATTTTTATATTAAATTAAAATTTATAATTTATAATTTAATATATATTTTTTAGATTTTTTAAAAGAGTTATTTTAATTATAAAGTTATTATAAAAATTTTTATTAATTAAAAATCAATAAAATTTTTATAATAACTTTATAATAAAAATAATACTTTTTAAAAAATCTAAAAAAAATATATATTAAACTAGAATTTTAATTTAATATAAATAAAATTATTAAGTTTAATATATAAGTGAAAATTTTAATTTTTATTATATTTTATTAATAAATTTAACTTTCTAATATATTATTTTTGGAATTAATATTTGAATCAGTTCAAATATATTTTTTAAATATTTATATAATTAAATTACTAATAAATTTTTGTTCAAACTATTTAAAATTATCAGAAATTTTTAATAAATTTTAATAAATTTTAAATAAATTTTTATATAAATATTTTTTGTAAAACTTTAATATATAAATTATATAATAGAATTTTTTTAATTATTTTTTAAACTTAATTTTAAATTAATTAAAATAATATTATTAATATTATTTAATAAATAATCTTAAGTAAATTTTTAATAAATATAAAAAGTTTTATATTTTTTAAATAATTTTTTATTAAATTATAATAATTCTAAGAAATTAAATTTTTTTTATTACTAATTATATATTAAACTATAATGTATAAATTTTATTTTTTATAAAAATAAATTATTTTTTAATAAAATTAAAAAATTTAATATAAAAAAAAACTTATAATTTTATTATAATTTATTAATAAAATTAATCTTTTAATTTTATAATTATAAAAATTACTCTATATATTTAATAAATTATTATTTAATTTAAATTATATTTATTTATTTATAAAATTTATTTATTTTAAATATTTAATATAATAAAAATCAAATATATTGAAATATTTTTTAATTTAAAAAGCTTGAAAAAATTATATTATAAAATAATAATATATAAAAGAAAAAGTTATTTAAAAAGTAATTATATAAATAAAAAATTAAACTTATATAAATTAATATAAAGAGCACAAAGTTATAGATATTATGTATACTAAGTCAAACTTATTAATCTGATAATCTGATTTTGTTAATCATTTTAAATCAATTCTTTATAGCTAGCTATCTAATTTGAATTTTCCAGGTAGGTGGCTATAAAGATTTAACTGTTCAGAGGATATTGAAAGAAAACTGCGCATTACTGCGGCAAATTGAAACTCATTACATGTACATGTATTTAGGATATGTCACGAGTTAAGATTCAATTTTAGAACGGTGAGCATAACTTACCTTCTGTCTGTTATCCCTTTTTTCTCTTAATTCGATTAAATTACACAGATATGCATTAAACTTAATGCGGCATGACCTTTGCTTTCTCGTAAATGGTAGGAATATTGTTAACGCCTCTTTATGTGTATTAGAATCATATGATATCGCATTATTATTATTATTACTATAATCGTCATTATTTATTCTCGATGTGTGATGGCGAAAGTGCTGAAGGATGCATCAGTTACTTCAGCTTCAAGTTAGCTAATTAATTAATTAACTTAAGCATATTCAGTTTATCAAGTGGGCTTTTGTGTATGTGAAAAGAGTGTGATCTCAATAAACTTTTATTATCACAGCATGATTTTTAATGTGGACTTTTGATAATGTTCTCTTTACAATCTCTTTATTGATAATAATAACGATGATGATGTTAATAATATTTATTATTGTTAATACATGTATTATTATAATTATTATTAAAAAACGATAAAAATAATAATAGTTAATTACTATTGTTAATTATAAAAGTCAAAATTCTCGATGTCCACGACTAATGTTAATAGATGGCTTTCACAAATGTAAAATTTTAGTTGCATTTGTCTCTTGTTATTCGTATAAGGATTGAATATTATGAAAATTTCATTCCAGCAAACAATCATACTTTTGGTGTCTTTGTCTAGTAATGTGCGTTTTGTCTAAGCTAATCTGTTTCACTTAAATCATCGAACGATGAAATGATAAAAAAAAAGCAACCAGAAAAAACTGAAAAAATTTGAGCAAATACTGCCCGATACAAAAAAAATAAAAAAAGCATGAGAAAAAGATTTCTGCATGATGCTGATGCTTATCATAATAACGATAAAGAAAAAAGAATAATGAAAATGATAATCATGATAAAATGTTTAAGATGCCCTTCCTTTTTTTACATTATACTAAATAGACGAATAAATGATCAATCGATTGAATGCTACTCCTGCTTCCTGCGTAATGCTTTAGGTTTTTGTCGTCGTTGTTCCGTATGTTATACGTAGATACCGCGTGAATCAAGCTACATTATCGTTTGATCACACAATATTCTCAAATTATGATTAGAATGAGAAATTTAATGGATGATTGCCCTGCTGCTGCTAATGAAAATAATACGAGTTTAAAGTTTTATTATTGGTGATGAAACGATGACATTAATATGATCATTTATTGTCTGACTCTCTTTCTCTAGCGCTGCATATTTCTTGAAAGCAAGCATAATAAGCAGGCGATAATATGCGCGATACCTTCCGTGATAACAAATGAAGATAATATGTAGGGATTAAATAAGTCTGATGACGATGAGTCGTTATCAATATAATTTCAGTGGACATATCAGAAAAATTAGGATAACTATTCTTATGTGATTGTTCTCTCTTATTACGTGTGGTAGATAGATGTTATGAATGTCAGTCGTAGTCGTTTCAATCGATGAATAATGTTTCTCAAGGCTTTATTTATATACCGAGACGGTAGAAAATAATTTATTTACCGGCAAAATGTCATTAATATACATATCAAAATTAACAAGTGGAACCCCCCTTTGTTGACATAAATAAAATGTGGGGTACAATATAAGTGGCATGAATTTGTGTATACGTAATCCTTTTTGACATCACAAAGAACAATAAGTAACACACACATTGCTGCACTGACTACCCAAAAAAACCAAGCGGTGTTGCTACTCCGGGGAGTGGTCCCACAATTTTTGAATTTTAGGATGTTATGTTACAGAATAAGAACATTTACCGTTCTTCAGTCTCCCTCTTTTTTTTTTCCGTAGCAACCCCATAATATAATAACAAAATGGATGGATGTATTGACTGTGTCCGTGGGCATTACACCGATCAAATCTGTCAAAATGTTCTCTATATATATGTGTGTTTTTTTTTTCGAATGTATGGTTTTCCTTTGTTACCGATAATATTATATTTATTTATTCATTGGAATCTTATAATTTTTCTGCATTGTGGAGAACTTGCTTTCTATCGTATGTGCATTTCTCAGTAAGCAATGCACAGCAATAACGTGCATAATACTTTGTGCACATACATATAATCGATTGTGTTTTCTATGCTAATACTTTTATTGCAGACAAGTAATGTTTAGTAGTATAAATTTGATTTGTATAAACAATAAGAAATAAATGGGTTCCATTGTTTTACGTATAAATAATATATCGGAATTTTATTTATGTATGTTTGCAGTATTCGTTAGAAAACTTTCCATATTGGAAAGATATCGTTTACGAAATCAAATTATTGTCGTGCATAATATTTGCATGTTCAAATAAACTTTAAAAACTGGAATAGTAAAATTTTCCTCCGTAAATATTTTTAATTTGCTAGTAATTGTCTTTTCCCTCTTTCTAAAAATCTGTTCATTGATGGCGACTTATTGATACCTTTTTTAGTCAAACTCACATAATACAGTCTTTTCCTCGCGGCGGTATATAATATTGCGTTTTTTACGGAGACACACACGATAACTTTAAAATTTCTCACGTGTGATAAATTTTCTTTAGACCTCACCGATTACTAAGAATCCCACGTGCGCTTCAACCAAAAACATTATCCACCAAATCTGGCTACAAACAACCGACTCGTAACACGTAATACCGAAATGGTCCCGAAAATTTGGTAATGAAAAATCCTAAATGTCACCGCTAACGATATCAATATATGATATATAAATGTATCAAGCAAAGCAAGAAGCAAGCAAGTAAGCAGGATAATAATTACGAAATTTTCGCCTTTTTATACTTTTTTTTTTCTTTTTTTTATTTAAACTTTAAAATTCTAGCCGACGCAGGAGTTTGTGTGTTTGTAATACACATCAAAGTAGCCAGATAAAGCTCAGCCTTATATTTTTTATTATTAGTTTCTTATATTCCTTGCTTCGTTTTATTTCTATTCTCATTGTCTTTGATTGTTCTCATTCTTGTGTATTAGTATGCCGCTCGTGTTTTCGCGTTATTTTTTTAGTGTATTTAGTTCATACAATTTAACACATTCATTCATCACGATGGAAAGGACAACGATGCTGTTGATAATGTCTATGCTGCTTATGACATAAACTTTTGCATTCGACCAGACAGAGTGAGAAAAACACGGAGAAAATACATATATATATATACGCTCGAAAGCTCCTTGTGAAAAAATCTCCAAAGCTTTTCTTCCTCCTAGCATTTGACCATCTTATTCACCAAAGCTTTTCGCCACCTATCTATATATATATATATATTTTATTCGGTTGTTATTATTATTATAATAATTATTATGAATTTAACGTGCCTTATATCATAAATAGAACTTATAAAAAATTTTAAGTTTTAAGAACCAATTATCTATCGTCTCCATCCAAACATACACTTCGTTTTTCCGTCACTAAAAAACAAAAGCTTTCCTCAAAAAATAAAAACAAACAATTCATCCTCAAAAAAAAAAATAAAATAAAAACAAACAATTCGTCCGCCAATAAAAAAGCAAATTGCGAATTTTTCTTTTTAATAGCTCTCATACGACACACATACGCCACAAATTGTTATTTTAAAAACAAATGGATAATTTTTCAGATTTTGAAAATGAGCTCGAAAGTTTATCTTTAGCTGCATCGTCGTCGACGGCACGAACACTTTTTGATGAACTCCGAGACATGCATATAACTGACTTTGAAAAAGCTCGAGAAGTATATAAATTTCTCCTTTTCATTGATTCGCACGTTTTTATGTGTAAATTTTTTCTAATTTTGATCGATTTTTATTTTAGCTTGGAGATGAACTTTACGAATCATATGAATCGCATGAAGAATGGGATGAATATGAACAAGGATACAGCGAATATAGGTATATTTTTCTCGGATCTATATTTTCCTTCGATGTAAAAAGTTGTTCTCTTTTTGCTCAAAAATTCGTATTTCTTCTCTTCTAGTGGTCATAATACGGATAGCAGCACAAGCAGTAGCAGCAGTAGTACTTACAGGGGAAGAAGCAGGAGTAGTAGTGCTAGCAGTAGCAGAAGCGGCAGTAGTTGCAGCTCTCACTCGTTTCACGAGGATAACAAAGAAATTGACGAGTTCCCAGAAAATGTATCACCAAACTTCATCAAATCATTTGATGACTATAATGCACTTGAAGCTTACATCGAAGAGCTTGGCGATGAAGAATTAAAAGAACTCTTGAATAAGGCAATTTTTAAATCTTTTTTTATTTAGCATTATAATAGAATTAGAGCCACGGCTGTAAGCTAATTTTATTTTATTTTGATACAAAAAAGGATGAGGATGTGCCCACTGTATTGCAAGCAGTTGTCGAAAAAGTAAAAATGGCCACCGAAGAAAAAGAAGAGCTGCTACGTGAAAAAGCTGAAGAATTACGAGAATTAAAAGAAACATACGAGATGTTGGAAAAAGAACTAACGGTTTGAATTAATTTTTTCTTCATTTTTGATTTCTCGCCTTTTTACAATTTTATAATGTAATTTCTTTGTTTTTCTAGGTAGAACAAATTGATAATGACGACGCTGATAATAACATGGCTGCTACAAGCTCGATGAAAGACGCGACGACGACAACCAAAACAATGTTGCCAATTAGGTAAATTTTTGATTTTTCTATTGTTTTTACGCGACGCAAAATAACAACATAGTAATAAATAATAATTATTTTTGCACTAGATGGTTACTTTGCTTCCACATCAACTTAATTGCAATCATACTCTTTGTTTTGTGGAATGTATACGTACAATACGTACAATATAGACTTGAATCATTGATTAACTAAAAAATTTCTCTTCCAACATCATAAGTCTATGCTTATTATTTTATTTTCTCATCCATTTAAGGCTTTTTCATTAAATTCTTGTATCTCTTTAATTTTCACTTGTATAATAAGAATTCTTTTATCTCCAAGCATTATACTATACATCAACGTAAATTCAATAAGTATTGTTTTTAATTTCCCGTATCCCTTTCTTAACTTTAAGTCGTTTTACGCGATTTCCTTATATACGCATACACATAAATTCAATATGCAAAAATTTTCCAATTTTATAGAAATATGATTTCATGTTCATTCCTCCCACATAAACTTTCATCTTCAATTTTCCTTTTTGCTTTTTTTGATATTTTTGACAATTTTTTCGTTTTATTTCTTTTTTCTTTTTATTATTGTTTTTCTTTACTTTTCGTTAGAATCTTAGCATTATTCTCTTTTTCAATCACGCCGAAAATGTTGCATGTCTTTTTTCGTTTATTATAGATTCATTTTTGTTCACGTAGCGTAAAATAATAATCTAACGATTATTTCACCTTTTACAAAAATCGTTTACTTTCTCACAACCCAAAATTTTTGTATATAATTACTTGTGACGTTAGTTATTCTTGTAAAATAGAAATTTTTATTTTTTTTTTAATATTGTTTTCCCCGCTCAACACACGTCAAAAATATTTTCTTTTCTCTCTCTCACACTATTTCTTAATGAACAACAACTTGTGTACCTTCTTGATGTTGTATCTTTATTAATAATTTTTTTTATATATAATTAAAGAAAAGGAGCAAAGAAAAAATTTTTGCAAATCATGACACGTCTCGCTCTCTCTCTCGAACGCGTATATCTATCTCTCTCGTCTCTACTCTCTCTCGCGTTGCCTTGCGAACTGCTCGTTTTCGTGTTTATGTGTATATATATATGTAAATGTGTGTTTGGATCGTATCGCGTGCACGGACTATACATACAAATACATGTGCACGCGCGCGGGTTTTTGGAATAAAAATTTCCGTTTTTGCAACAAAAAATCGAAACAACGCCAACAAAACCAATCAACATCGCAACAAAATTATACGTGCATGCTTTGCTGTCATTTCGCAAAGAAAGAAATTATACTTTCATCTATCGATCGATCGCTATTTCTCCAATACATTTAGTAACAAAAATTAAAAAATCATGAACAAAAATCCCGTGTTACAGAAAAAATTCTCTTAGTATTTCCACCCCGAATATATTTTTCTATAGTAGCAAAAAGAAGTCCCTACCTATATATTTCGTTCGCAACTTTTCGATTCTTTGTATATTTACGAATTTTTAATGTATTAATCAGATATAAAACAATAAATATCGTTTTCACGTTTAATGCACAGAAAAAATGGCTACCTTAAGTTTGTTATTGGTATACCCACTCCATGGTCTATTATCCCCGGAATTTGAAGCCTGATATACCCGGGCACGTCGATTATACGAAATAACCTATATAAAATTTGTCAATACTAAGTGCAGAAGTACCCTAAGGATTTTGGCCCAGTCGGCAACTTACGATAATTTTTAATTAGAATTTTTAATATATTTGTATGAATTCACTCAAATTTAATGAATTTGTACTTAGACCAATAATTTTATCATGAATTTAACTATATCATAATTTACTTCGATTTTGGACAGTGAAATCATATGGTTTTTATTTCCTAGAAGTAAATTATTAAAGAAACTCTGGTTGCTGCCTTAAATTCAAAGAATTAATTTATTCTTGGAATTCTAACCTCACATGCATTTGTTAAGACTATATGACTTTGCAGAGACTTATGTCAAAAATTTATGCTGAACTTTATGATTTTTACCTGAAATTAATAGAACTTCGTGAATTTAACCGAGTTTGCCCAAAGTTAAAGAAATTTGTCGAATTTAATAAATTAATTGTAAGTTCTCAGCGAAATTAATGGCGGACATGCTTTTGCCTATATCTTATGAGGGATTATTCAAAGGTCGGACATTTTTTTAGGATGTTAGGAGCATGTAATATAATATTTGGTGTCAAAAGTGGAGATATATTGTAATTTATTTCATAACCTACTTGGGATTTGTTGCATTTTATCAAAAAATTTAATTAGCAAAAAAAAGAAAATCATGATGCCGTCAGCTATAAAAACTCAAACACGTAATTTGTTTATATTTTTCACTAATCAATTTCAAGTCACGTGTTGAAATATTATAGATGAACTTTTAGATATTAGAAAATGATAAATTTTTGAATGATTAATCATTACAAAATACTTTACATATAATAAACAGATTCAACATTATTTTTTTATATAGAAATTAATTTATTTTTAAAAATAAGACTCTAATAAGAAAATATTCTTATAAAGAGATTTAATTATATTATTAATTAAAAAATAAGTTAAATTAAATTATAAATTATAAATATATAAATAGTTTTATATTCTTAATTAATAATTCTAAATTAATATAACTAGAGAAAATTTTTTTAAGAATATTATTTTTATAAGAAAATAATATATATTAATAAATAAATAAATTAAATTTTTGAATTCTATTATATATCTAAATTAAGAAAAAAATGATAATTTTACTATTATTCAATAATATTAAAATTAGTCATATATTTCTAAAAGAATATCTCTTAAAAGAATTATACTTACTAAAATTCAAAAAAAAACTTTATACTTATACTTATAATAATAAAAGAATCTATATTAATTAAATAAAATATTAAAATTAATAAAAATACTATTATTCATATTTTACAAATAGTAAAAAAATACTTAGTTTAAAAATTATTAGTTTAAATATAAAATATAGTCCAGTGCAAAAATGTAGATATACCAAAAAATAAAATTTTTAGTTGTCTCTAATGAAAAATTTGTAAAATCTAATTAATGGTTATAATTTTTTTATATT
>CAJVPS010001157.1:0-17052 GCA_910591765.1 Ambispora leptoticha | reverse complement strand
TTTAAAATTAAAGTTATTTATTTAAAATTATATAATAATATAATATCTAAAATTTGATTGGCTAAAACTGATGATGTTATTGATGATATAATTATAGCTAATTACAGCATATATATTGCAACTACTAACAAAAATTGTAACTATTAAAATTTTAATAAATAATTAAGTTATCATCTTTAATTATAATTAATTATAATTCTCTGATTAACTGTTACAAGTCATAATTAATTATGACAATATCTCTAGTCTTAACTTTATTAAAATATTAATATAAAGCTATATTAGTTAAGAAGATGATGATATATTATATTTAAGTTTTCTTATTTGTAATTTCTTGAATCTGAAATATAATTTTAACTTACATAATTCAGACAAGTATATTTTTATTTGATTTTTCAAAATAAATTAGTATTTTAACTGAAAAATAAGATAAGAGCTTGAGATCAGAGAAATCATTTTTTTTGATTATTTTGATAAGTTTAGTTATATTCTGCATAAATTATTCAAATTATTTTGAATTTATTTTATAATATTTTTATTTCTAAAACTAAGATATGTATATAAGTATAAGTATATATATAATGTGTAAGATGTTAAAGAGTAATCTTTATAATAATTATATCTACTACTATTAAATTATAAAATTATTTTGTTAATAATTGTAAATAAGATAAAATGCAATATAAATAATTTTAATTTATAATTTATAATTTTTATTATATGAAGAATATTCAGATCTGAAATTATTTTACAAAACAGACAGAACTTATTTATAAGAAAAGAAATAAATATAAATAGTAAATAAATTAATAATAATTTCTATTTTAAAATATATAGTTTAACAAAATTAATTAACTTAATTTATATTTTCAAAGAATAACTAATTATAATTCAGTAATTAATAATATAATAAATAATAATATAAATAATAATAAATAAAAATAAGTAAAAATAATTAAAAAGAAATCTAATTAAAAATATTAATTATCTAAATTAATAATATTAGTACACAAAATAATTATCTATATGATAATGTATTAAATTTAATATATTAAATACATAAATAATCATCTGTATATTCAGAATAAAATTAATCTTTATAAAAATAATACAGAAAAATCTGTAATATGAATAATACAAATAAAGATCTGAACTAAAAAGAGATAATTCAATTAAAATTATTATAAAATATGAAAAAAAAATTTTGAATTTAAATTTAAATTAAATTTGAATTCAAAATTTAAATTTGATTCAAGTTTGATTTAAGATTAATTTTAAAGTATAATAATAAAAATTATAACTTTAAATAAGAGTAATAATTTTACTTATAAATATAAAAATAAATTTATTATTTAAAATTTTAACTTTAATTAGATAGATATAAAATATTTTTATTTAAATAGCAATATTTTATTATAATAAAATTCTAGCTTTAAATATAAATTATAATTTACTATAAGTATAAAATATATTTATTATTTAAAATTTTAACTTTACTTAAATAAAATTAAAATATTTTTATTTGAATAATTATAATTTATCATTATAAATACAATATATTTTTATATTTCTTTTCATATAATTTTTTCATCAAATAAGAATCTATCTTATATTCTTTTAAAAATATTATGTCAAATATATATAACTCTAAAATGAAGAATATTTCTATAAGTAATACTTGCATGCATGGAATATTTGATATTAATAGATTGATATCTACCTATTTTATCTTGGATTTGATAGTAATACTATTAAAATTATCCATTATTAATAGAATATTTTATTTATTTACATTTTGATATAAACTTCATATTTCTTCTATATGAATCTGATTTATTTCAAAAAAAGATTAATGTTAGCATTTGAACTTTACAATTGGAATTTAGTAAATAGAAAATAGGTCATGACGAAAAATGGTCGGATCATGTGACTCTGACCGGTTCGATATGTCTCTTGAAGTTAGCATTCCAATTATTACAGAATTCACAATAAAAGCGTGTTTTACAGGTTTTACATGAAATAACAGATTTTAACTCAGATTTCACATATGTATATTTAAGCTATATGTTTTTTTAATTGAATTTCAAAAATCAAATATCATTTTTTGTTCAGTAAAATAGTGAATTAAATAAATATATTTAGTGATCATTAGTAATTTAAATTTATAAAATGATCAATAGTAATATTGTTCAGCACAGTGACAATGTCATTCGCATTGGAAATTTCACGAGAAAAATCGAAAAATCAGGGAAGATTGAACACAAATAAATTTTCTTATTAGGATTATCAGCAACTAAGTTCGATAATTTATTATTTATTATGAACAGATAAATCCATTACAATGAATGTACAATAAAAATATTTTTTATTTATATTAAATTATTATAATTACATCAAAAATTATTAACTCAAACCAAACCAATTAGCAATGCGGTTCAAAACACTTTTTCGCTCATTAGGAGTCTCATTAATTTGCTCTGCTTCATTGGAAGTGTCTTCTGGGATAAAATCATCATCACGGAAAACACCATTCTCCTCCTCCTCTTCATAATCAATTTCAATCTCATCATTTTCCTCCTCTTCCTCCTCTTCTTCCTCGTCTGATTCCTCCGCCTCATCATCACCGTCTGTACCCTCATCTTCCTCTTCATCCTCCTCTTGCATCTCGATATCATGATCTGCTTCCTCACCATCTGAGTACATTTTTTCTTTTGTGAAGCAAATAATGCGCGGCGATTCAAAACTTTGATATCGCTCGATCTTTCCTAGAAAATCTCGACGATATGCGACTATTGCTCCAATGAGACCGTTGAAATCGGTGCCACCATTAACTTTGTATTCTTTTATGAGTTGTGCCACTTCATTACGATATGTTTGTCGAAGAAAAACGTCGGTGCCTTCAACATATGAAGCCATATCGGCTATAATTTTTTCTTCTAAAAAAATATTCAAATTAGTTGAAATCAAACATAAAAAAATCTTGTAAATAATCTAACAATTAAATGAATTAACACACCAGTCATTGTTATATCTCTGAAATGCTGCGATTGGCAATATTCATCATTACATACGCCTCCTGGGAATGTTTCAAATACGCAGAACGGTTTTTGATGCTCGATATTATGACTAAAAGTGAGAGATTTATAGCCGTCTGAGACCATTTCCAAATAATTTGGATGGAAACGATAAGATCGAAATTGTCTCAATGGTGATTCATAAGGCTTGAAGTGAGGATAATCAATCGTTTCTTGAGACTAGAATTGAAGAGAAAAAAATTCATTAATAATTTGAAATCTGCATACTTTAAAAAGATTTATTCGATGACTTACCTCATTTTTCTTTGGTGCGTTTTTTCCTTTGGCTACTACTTCCATTCGAGCTTTCTGTTGTGCTACCATCCGCCTATTCTCTTCCAGTAATTTATCAATTTCCTCTTTTTTCTTGACTAATTCAAGCACATCTTGGCTTTTATTATCAGATTTCGCCTTGACTTTTTTAACAGAACTTGCCTCTGCAGAGTTTGTTTTCCTTTTTCCATTCGCATTTAGATTATTATCTTTGCTTTCGCCAAGAGTCTTTCTTAGATTTTTCTTGACTTGATTTACATGTTGAGTCAATTTTTCTCTAGTTTCTTTTATATTTTTTTTAAGATAGGTGAGTTTTTCGGAAATCTCTGAAGCTCTCGATTCGTGAACAGTGGCAGAGGCAGTAAGTTCATTTTTAGTCGTCTCTTCAATTAAGACTTGAGCTTGAAGTTCCTTAATCTTACTCTCATTTGTAGTTATTATTGACTCCTGTTCTTTAATCTGTTTCTGTATCTCACAGAGTTTACTTTGATTTGACACACTTTCTTTTTCCATTTCATCTAAAGCTTTTGTTGCTGCATCCAAGTCAGCTTTGAGTTTCAGGGCAGTATTATCGGAAGCTAAAATTAAGTTTTCAATAATCGTGGAAGAATTGGCTATAGCTGATGATGACGATGATGATATCGGTGATCCTTCATTGACTAAATTCTTATGTGTATGTGTTTTGGAAATGTTTTTGACTTTGATCGGATTATTAGATTCACTTACGAAGAAAGTAGAGGTATTATGACTCACAGGTGCTGGTGACTGATTAGCGGGTGTTATTATGGAAGCTTTTTGTTTAGATCCAGAAGCTGGTAATTTTGATATAATTTTAAACGAATGAATAGAAGAGGAAGTGTTTCGGAAAGGTGCAGAGGATGATATTGATATAGGATGATTCTCAGAAGTGGTTACTATCGAAGCTCTTTTGACTGAAGAATGTGTTGATGATTGATTCTCAGGAATTGTCAAAGGAAGAGTTTTCTGAATAGCGGCAGCAGATGATGTTGCGATAATCGGGTTATTTATAGGAGTGCTGTGAATAGATGTAGGCGATGATGCTGTTGAAATTGATTGTTTTTCAGATGTTATTGCGGGAACTTTTTGGATAGAATCAGATGATGATGATGTTGAGACATTTCGATCTGAAATTGCTGTGGGGGTTTTTTGAACAGACGCGGGAGATGTTGAAAAATCATGATTCCCCAGAGAAACTTTTTGGAAAATGGCAGGAGACGATGATGTTCCAATAGATTGAGTAGGGGTTGTTTCAGGCTCTTTTTGAATAGAAGCAGAGGATGGTGTAGCAGGGATAGCTTGGTTCTGAGAAACCTGTGAGTAGTCATTTTGAATAATGTAGAAAATAATGAAGTTAGTGTGATTCGATCTTCAGGAATGATTGAACCTACATTATGAATCGAAGGAGAAATTGATGATGCTGAGTTATACTCTCGAACCTTAGAGATCAACGATAAAGTGTTTGAGACAGGAGAGATTGACGAAATTGAAAAAGGTTGATTTTCGGAATTCGATAAAGGATCTTTTTGTATAATGGGGGTATAAATTGAAGAAGTTGAAATAGTTTGATTATTAAGATTATTGTCGCTATTATTAGAAGTCGCGGTGGAACTGTTTTCAATAGACACCACAGCAGCAGTCGAAGAATTAGACTGAGTAACGGAGGAAACCGTCGGGGCAGAGGCCGTTGCAGAATTCTCTTTAGCTTTTCTGAGTTTCTCTTTTAAGATAATCATTTGTTGTAACTCTTTGATTTCGCGCTCTTTTTTCTCTAGCTGAGTTTTCGCTTCAAGTTTTTCAATACTTGCTTTGACAGAGGACTCCTTTATGTTCAATGAATTTTTAATTACTCCGGACTGTTTTTTGGAGCGTTGCTCGTTATCGGATTCATCACTCAAGTTTATGATGTAACTAGTCCGTCTATTTGGTGCGAATTTTTTTTGATATGCTTCATTCTGTCGTATTGAGAGAGGAACAATAGTATTATTGTTTTTAATAAAAGTAGCAGCAGTTGTCGCAGGTGTTGTCTCTATGGCTGTAGAAACTGCAGCTTTAGCATTCTTTGAATTAATAGGTGCAACTTTTTTGTTAATCGGAGGGATTGATAAAAGTGTGATTGACTCTTTATTTGTGGTTAATGAGTGCGACGACAACGATGCAACATTTGAAGAATTGTTATTTTTAGTTATTGGGATAGAATCTTTCTGAACAAGATTTTTATTGTTGTTCGTTGAACTGCCTGAATTATTGAAATTTAGGGATTCACCTTTCAAATTTATTAATGCTGTCGGCGCTTGTGGTAGGGAACCGTTAGACGATTTCTCTATTGCAGAGTTGGAAATATTTGTTTCTTTAATACGGGAATCAATGGGGTGTTTATTAGTAGTATGCGGCGGTTGTTGGATTAATGAATTCGTATCTCTCGATGATGATGACACTGGTGGTAGAAATTGAGTTGCTATTGATGCTTCAATGCCAGCAGACTTTAGTGTTGTAGAATTAGTAGGTAGAAATTTGATTGGTTTATCGCTTTTCGGTGTTATTGGGACAAATTGCTCCAAGTTGTCGTGTGAATCCTCGAAAAATCTTGCTGTTTGTTGTTGTGCACCCGCCGCCGTTATTGTTGAATTTTGATAATTATTTACAGTAGGTGCTACCTCTCGCTCTGACAATACCATATTCTTGTGAGTCCCTAACGACACGTTTGACATGAATTGAGGTTGAGAATTTCTCCTCGACTTTATTTCCAATCGTTCAGGGTAGACATTTTGTAATAATGTATTATTAGTGGAACCACCCCCGTTGTTAATTGGAGCATTGTGAAAGTATTGTCCATAATTATTTATGCCATTTTCGTCTTTCAATCGAGATGATGGCCCATAAGGGTCCAAGTCTATCATATTATGCTGCTGCTGTGATACTGAAGCCTTGATATTTGCAATACGAGACAGTGGATCACCTGATGACATATACGGCGGTAAATTATAATTTGCAGTTGATGATGATAATATCGTCGGAGATATTAACGGAGGAACTTGCTGGTAATGTGATAAAAATAATGACGAAAGGCCGTTGTTGTGAGTATGACTGTGATTAGTGTGTATACTATATACATCCATTCCTCCTATTGCAATGTTATTGGTGTTTGGAGGTTCCATCATCGGCATCATCATTCCACCCATTCCACCTATCCCGCTTGCACCTCTTGATCTTGAATTTTCAAACCGTTGCGAATAAGCCATGGACTCTAAATAAGGAGGAATAGGCATCTTTAGTTCCTGTGAAAATCTTAGTATAATGTCTAGTGGTATCCCTTCCCGAAGCATATCTTCAGCTGTACCACCCGCAGCGTATATTTGAGAGACTATACTTCTGGTTAGATCGTCTAGCGAGCCTCGATAATCAATATAATCTGTATGTTTTTTTAATGAGCAAAATATGCATTAATGTCTTTATCGATAAATACACACAATTAATTAGCAATTTATAATTTAACGACTGCTCAGCTTCAATCATCTCACACTACAATTTTGAATAAATTTCCCAGTAAATTCGTGCAAGAAATTATCAGATGCATACTGACCAAACGAATTCAAGTCGCTATTACCTAGATGTCGATCATTAAAAAAATTCAAAACACCATTATTATTCTGCGACTCAATCTTTTCCTGACCAAACCGAGTTCGAAACTCTTCTGTTGACGATTCTGTTTCTGATAACTCGCCCTCTTCGCGTTCTGAGCAAGTGTCATCTTGAGACGACGTCAACGACATATCTTGTATGATCTTTTCTTTTTCTATTTCTTTTTCTTGTGATGGTAGGTTGCTATCATTATCAGTTTTCGGAATTTGCTCAACTTCATTCTCAATATTATTTCCTTCATTTTTTCCCTCTCTCTTTTTCTCCTGTTCTTTCTCCTCCTCCTCTATTTCTTCTTTCCCTTGTTTTTGTTCTTCCTCTATTTCTTTCTCTTTCTCTTGTTCTTGCTCTTGCTCTTGCTCTTGCTCTTGCTCTTTCTCTCTTTCTTTATCTTTATTGTCAATATCAATATCAATGTTATTGGTAGTATTGGCATTGGAAAAGTCATTTGTATTGGTAGTTACAGTCGCAGTATTATTTAATTCTTTCTCTTTACCCTTCCTAGATTTCAAAGTTTGTAGAGCTGCTAGGCGTAGAGCCTGCAGGTCTGGCATTCCGGAAGGTGGCTGTGGTTGTTTAACTTCATTTTGTTCCATCGATTTGTGAGATTTAGGACAAAATTATAAATTTTCGTAAGGAAGATAGCAAGACCTAGTACCAGCAACGACGTGTTAAAAACTAATTTTGGTCATAGTACGAACTTAATCAGAAATGTGTTAGCTAACTAATTACGTATTACATCAAAAAAAATTTCACCTAAATTTGATGCGAGTATGGCGTCTTCGAATTTTTTAGCCAGGACGCGCGTGGAAACACTCCTATGTAAAAAGATATTATTACATAAAAAAGTTAATGTCTCTTTTTACCTTACATCGCTAAGTATAAACTTGCAAAAAAGAAGTTACGTTTCGGTGACTTTGCCTATCCACCTTGCTGCTGCGAAAGGCACGACGGGCAATAAACCAGGTGTCAAAGTTGGCGGAAGAGGTATAAAATGTTTGAAAAACACAGATTATATAAAAGAAAACTGGTAGTTACTTACAATTATTTCGACCCTTTCCCGATAACTGTATAGCGGCACCGTCGAAAAAGAAAAGCGGGTTTAAACAAACTAAAAAAGTTGCTGTTCAGGTTCGGTAATGTTGTGCTGAATAAAAATTATACGCTTTATTTATTATTGTAAGTAAATAGAATCGCTTGTTCTAGGTCAAAAAATCAAATGTGGGGCCTGGATTCGCTAAAGTCAATGAAAAGTTTTATCAGCCTCCGCCGGTTGTTGACTTAGATGAAATGTATCCGGTATTTTTTCAAATTTAAAATATTTGAATTTATCTCAAAATTTTTTGATTATATCGAAATTTGAGCAAATAGGAAGCCTTTCTCTATGACAACGTGGGAAAAGTGTATGCGATAACTGATACAGTATTATCAAAAATAAAAACCTTTAGATTGCCACCAGCATTAAACCATGAGGTTTGTGTTATCTTTACAAAGCTTTTTCTTTTGGTGTAAACATTTTATTATTAACAACATCATTTTTTTAGCTTGAATTTTTCCCTCGTCCATCTCTTGTAATTAGAGAGAGTTCAGTTAAATTGATCGATCTTTTGGAAGCATCATCAGATTTACCGAGTTTACGGAATAGAATTATCTTATGCGAGTCTTGTAATATAATTTTTATTTATTATTTGATGTTCAATTATATTAACAAGGGGTTAATTTTATGATAGCTGGCGAATTGGGAACTGGCAAGAGTACATTACTTTTACAGTCAGTCTGTTATGCGTTGTCTTCTAACTGGATTGTAATTTATATTTCTCACGGTAAGAGTTTTTTCTGGTAAATTTTATTTTACATAATCACCAGGGTTACACATGATGATTATTTTATTTTTAGCCATTAGTTACGTGAATAGTAGTAGCGCGTATCAAAAAGTTGAAGCAACCGGAGAATTTGTTCAGCCAGCACTTGCACAAAAACTATTGCAACAAATTAACATTGTAAATAGATCAATTTTTCAAAATGTAGGTAGTAAGTAATAATTATTTATATCATTTCGCATTATTGACACTCTTGAAGAATATTTTATGCGGGGTTTGATTGCCAGATAAAATTGAAGCAAAGCCATGAAATTCAGCGAAATATTTTGAAAAAAGATTCACCGATCACGCAATTAATTGAACTTGGAATTAGAGAAGAAAGTGTTGCTTTCGACGTTCTAACTAAATTCTTTGCAGAAATTGAACAGAATGACACGTAAACTTTATGATTTTTTTTTAATTTGCTTTTTTTTTTGAATTCCGGTTTTAATATACTTACTTTATTATTATAGCTATTCAGTGCTACTTGCGGTTGATGAAATAAATGCTTTCTACACTCGAACAAAATATCGTAATGTTGATTTTACTTTTCTTGATGCAGATCGATTTTCTCTAATTAAAATACTTTTGGAATTCTTTGGTGGTCAACGACATTTTGTATGGTTTTCTTTTAATTATTATTATATGTGATATATATATGATGAAACATATTGATAAATTGTATACGACTAACAAATTATAACGCAGAAACGTGGTGCTATCATCGGAGCAATCTCGAATGTGTTTCCACCAATTCAGAGTAAAATTTTAGATTTCTCTTTGCGTCTAGATGAACCATCGCCTTGGATTCCATATTCTCAGAGTCTTATATCGTATACTAAAGGATTACAGCGATTTGACGTGACAGGGTATTCTAAAGATGAAGCAAAAGCAGTTTTTGATTTTTATTCGAAGTCTTCGCTATTTTATCAAGGTAAATAAATAAATAAGAAAAATACGTTACTCTTTCTGGGATGTTTGCAATCGGAACTTAATTTACCATTAATATATGTTTAGAACCTACAGATCAATGTTTTGCTAAAAAGTATATTACAAGTGATGGAAATGCACGAAAATTTTATTTGGATTGTATATCAGCCTTTCTATGAAAGTTGAAAGATAATTATATTTAATGTGAACGGAAATTTTTGATAAAGATACTAACTAATTACTCATAATTTCCGCCTTGATATACATTGTTTTGCATTTAATCATGAATTGATAGGGGAAACCCCAAAACTTGGCTGATTCCTCTCCCAGGGAGGGTGTTGTCAGACAATCATTATACGATTTGATCATTTACTTTATCATGTGGCGTGGGCAACCGGACTGGACCGGTTTTGAACGTTAATACAGTGCGCAACACTGGTTCCGCTGCATACATGATTTGTAGTTCTCCCTCCCCTTAGTCTTTGTATTTGTCAGCAATAGAAAGTAAAATGATATCGTCCTATCCGATTTGTCTAGCTGAACTTTATTATGTAACTAAAAAATAAATTTGCCATGCACCAAAAATATTTTGTTCTAATCGTAGTATACAAATTACATCGACTCTATAAATTAAGATAATAAAATAAATTAAATTACTGCTTATGATTATTATAAAAACTAGTATTTGTTTTGTCATCTCTTATTCATTTTTATCTACCGCCTCCACTAATAATGGTTGAGAATCGAAATACATAGTTCGTGTAAGGATATCCTCGCAATGATATAGAAATTGAAAATCTCCACGTGAAAAGAAGCACACTGGAAGTGTATATGTTGTCGAGGATTTCGCGTCAATCTTTAGCATAGCAAATATTCGTGTTAATTATAAAACGTATTAATAAATATATGATACATAACTTTACTTACATTTGGCAATGGAGTTTGTAGTAATCCATTCCACACTACGCGTCCCGACAAATCGTATTCCATTAAACCATCACTATAACTCAGCACTGGTTGAATTCTGATACAAAGTTTTGCTGGTTTTTCTAAAGAGAAAATACATAAAGATTTACAATTTTAAATATATCCTGATTATCGTACAACAAATCCCGAATACATTACTAACCTTGTCTATTAAACACAACAAATCGAATATGAACAAACTCATTGACCGGACATCTGAATCGATTAAGTGATAGCTTTGTTATATGAGGAGCTTCTTGTATTTCAACAAAGAAGGAGATGTCATTGATTCGTAAAATATTCAACATAGACTTATTGAGACGGAGTGAACGTATATCGATCGTTCCTTTTTGATGACCGGTTGGCTAAAAATAAATAGATTTTGACGAGTTTAATTTTTACGTTCTGTCAAATAAGGACCAACTAAAAAAAAAAAAACGAATAATACGTACACATTCCCAAGTTGCAGTGAGTTTTTTCAATAAAAATTCGCGATACCAAAATAGCGATAAAATTAATCTTTCTTGTTCTTTGGTCCCTTTCGGCTCTTTTGAAACCACAAATTGCTTGTCAAATAATGACGGAATAGGCTTCATGATTTCATTTTCAGTCAAGGAAATTCGTTTGATGGGCAAAATAATTCTGTAATTCGCGAAAAACTTAGTTAACAAAAAGGAAATAAGTTATGTGAATCATGTATCTTTAATAATCTTACCGCGTTGTCGCTGAAGGTTGTATACATGTTGATATATTTACTTGATTTGGCGAGTCAACTTGATTAAAGCGAAACCATTTATCACAATTATTATGTGGCAAAAAAAATTTTAGATTTTATGAAATAAAAAACCAAACCTTCTTCAACAGAAAAGGTAACATTAAATGGTATATGCCAAACATTTCGAATATCAAAGGTAAGTAAACAATATTCATTATCGAGCTCTGATTCGGATTTTTCATTAAATCGTGTAATTTTTAATAATTCCTCGACTTGTTTTCGAGTTGATTTATCAATATGACCGTTATGATTGTTTATTATTGATGATCCATTATCGGCGATTGGTTTGAAGTTTAAGATATCCATCGTTAAGGGCTCAAGATGTTGATGGACTGTAAGGAGAACTGGATAGAATACTTGCCGCGTAAAGAAAATAGCCTCAGAAACAGAGTCAGGTCGATCAATATATCCATAATCGATTTGTATGGTACCATATGTGCTTATTAATATCATTAACAAAAAGGTAACAAATCGGTCAATCGCATAATTTTCGAAGGAAATTATTCTTGCATTTTATATGTATAGATACTTACCATCCACGCTTACCAAAGACACTTATATTTAATATCAGCTCATTGTTGGGCAATAAATTCACTTTACGTTCCGTCGGTTCCCAATAAAATACAGGTTGTTGATATGCATATAGCTCCATTTCGTATGCCTCTTCTGCGGGTAAATCAGTCGAACTTAGAATGTTTTGCGCATTTTCAATGGTAGAATCATGAAATGACAGATTTATAAAGTTAACTGGGGTTTTGCCAATATTTTCCAATTTAATTGTCATTTCTGTTCTTTTAATCATTGTTATAGCATATAGCAAGTGAGTTAGCATTCCCATTAGTAACTAAATTACTAAAAGATTGATTATCAGAATAAAAGATTAGAGCATTCCATACTTTTCTCCTTCAAAAAGCATTATTGCACTATGCATTAATGATGTAGACTTTATTTTTATTAATGGCTGATCTGGAATTGTTTCCACTTTTAGGAAATCCAAATCGTGCTCTTCCTGTGTGGGTGTTGTTAATGCCGTGGATGTTGTAGTGGTGGTTGAGGCAGTGCTACCTTGTGAATCTACTAGAATAAAAAAAATTGTTTTTAATAATGTTTAATAAATTTTCAATAAACTGAAATAACGCATACCTCGTCGATGGTGATCAATTACGGCCAATCCACTAAAAAGAATATTTTAATTTAATTTAAATATTTACTTTTTTTACATTAAAGGGGTTGAATAACACAGATTATACACGTTTCTTACCTTTTTTTTATTCTTTTGTTATGTTCCTCTTCGTTTTCTTTTTTTGTTATTTCATCTTCTTTTGGAGGCAAATGTACACAAAATTCTTGTTCAGAGCATCCATAAACCTTAATCTTACATCCTCGAATTACCAATTCTCCAGCTTCTTTCGGAATTCCTGATAATCGAAGCGTTACGGATGTATTCGCGGGTATAGTAGTGGACATGACATTGGGCTTAAAATTTATGCCATTCGTGCTTTATGTATCATTCATTGTAAGTTTTCTTAATCAAAACTTTATAAAATTACGGGAACATAATTATTAATATTACCTTATAGAAATGCTTTGTATTTCTAAATCAACAGCGAAAGGATTTGCAAGGGTAACCATAAAATAAGCAGTTTCGTTGGCAACAAGATGAGTCTGCAAAAAAGGTCAATATGGAAAGCCTGATGTATATTAATAGCAAAAAAATGTATATGAAAATAGCGAGAAGATGTCTGAGAAAACAAGCAATTTGCTTTTACCTGGACTGTCTGAGGCATTTTTTTTCCCCTCGGATTATATATAAATATTGTATCGCTCGCCTCTGTTGGTTCCTCGCCCATGGAAAATATTTTCGTAGAATGTGGATAGGGAATTTTGCGAGAGGTTGGTCTACATGATCAACATTGTATTTGAAAATGTATTTTGTTATTTTCTTTTTTTAATTATTACAAAAAGATCACATGCAACCCGTTAGAAACATACCGACATACTTCTATCCCTCGAACAACATTCATACCCCAATACTTAATATCCATTTCCAATCCTTGTTTTTTCGCTGAAGAGATAATTCGAGGCAATGAAATTGTTAGACGATGTTGCTCTTCTTTTGGTAAATGTAAAAATAGTTTACGCAAAAGCCTAGTTGTATATTTAATAGAAGAAGGCAAATCTAATGAAATATCGTTGTAGTCGATTAATAAACAGAGAAAAATTCAAGAATCAAATGAATCAAATTCAGAAAAACTAATATAAACCTGGTATTGCCTCAGATAATGATATCGCGTCTTTTAGAACATCTATTTGTATGTCAGGCCATCCAAAATTTAGTAATGGTTCATCTTCATGTACATGTGATACGTCTGATTTTTCTTCTTTGACATTATCTATTACAATTATGAAGCAAGTAGATTTTAATGAAAATATCATGTCACAAATCCAAAAAAAAAATTATTTAAAATAAGCATCATTTTATACCACCGACACCATATATCTCTGTAAATTTTGCGATACAAGCCAATATACCAGCATCTCCTCCTTCAAGCGATAGATTTGTTTGAGACGACGAATTTTGAGGTTTGGCAAGAAGAGGCAAAATCAATAAAGCAGTTTGACGCAGGAAGAATGCATGCTTTCGACGAAAATTGATTACTGAAAAAATAGATGCCATTGTAGTTGTAATATATATCTAATAATACATCAGAAAAATGAATATTGTATATCATATTAGCTTTGATTATTCGTAATTTTTTATAATTTCAACTTCGTACCTGTTCAGTAATGCTCATTTCTTCGACAAATGCGCCATAACCCTTCATTGTCCATTGTGCAATTTCTACTCTGGTTACTCCACTAATTTGACTGAGCCCCCATTTTTCGCTTAATCCTTTTTCCGGAAGTGGACCACCATGTACGATTAATTTTAATGCATCATCTCCCCATTGTCCTACTACCCAGATGCTGGATAACATTTTCGCTAGCTTCAAACATGATTCCGTATATACTAAAGGTGGAACTTGATTGTAAGCTGAATTAGACGTTTTCGCATATAAAGTGATCACATTCAAATATTTTTCAGTAATGTCAGCCCAAAGTGGCTTTGGCGCAACTGGTGATGATGGACTTGAAGGTGGATTCGTGTTTGGTGAAGGGGGTGCTTGAAGAACTTGTGGCTATATGTTTTTGTTATTTCATCGATATTAAATTCATAAACCATGAATCAATCAAATTTTGTAATAATCACTCACCCCAATATCCGCATGTAAATATGCTAGCAGGATTAGTGCTACACATAACCCTTCTATAGCAGCTGCTTGCCAAAGATAATCGGAATTATTTCTTGTGGTGTCAATTGCATTATAATAACTTTATATAACAATTACAATATTATGATATAAATAATTATCCAAATAAAAAACCAGAAAAGAAATAAAATATAAAAAAAATTACAATGTTACAGCATCTGGTAGCCTCCCAGACATCAAATATAAATCGGCAATCAATTTTTGAACTCGCCCGGGTGTTCTTTTTTTTAACTTTATATCAATTGGTACCATCGCTGCCTGACTAGCAAAATTTGCTAATGAGGCGGATGAAAAAGTACGTGAATGATAAAAATTGTCTTTTGTGCTAACCCCGGGCGTTGTGCCACCCATAGCCGCAGTAGTCATGGCAGTGGATGGCGGTGTTAATGGGACTTGAGGCGGTGCTTTAAGTTCGGGGACTGGATAGGATGTATTGATGGGTAAGGTATGTCGAGTTTGTGGTGTAGGGAGATTGTGTGGACTTAACATTGAAGTTGATGAAATTTTAGGTGAATCGATTATGGATTTTTTCTCAATTGCTGCTGCCTAATTAATAAAAAAGATTTATTGTACTTCGACCGGTAATTATATATCCTTCATAACAAAAAGGAATAAAATTTGAATTTCCTACCACATTGCCAAATTCTGTTAATATATCGCTAGCAAAATCACAAATCATTGTACTCATATAAAATCCCATGTTTCCAACATTCGGTATCATTATCAGACCTTTCGTATCGTCTGGTTGAGTCTCCGCAGGATTAAATGCAAAACAACGATGGGCTATGACGGTTGGATACTTAAAGGCAAAATAATGAGTGACGACGAAAATGAATAATTTTTTTTAATTAGATTCTTCAAAATATAGAAAATAATATTCATAGCCAAATAGTCTATTTCTTGTACCCACAGTTTTGAGTATTTCGCTAAATTTACGGTGACCGTCCGGTAGATTTGACCATTCTTGGCAATCCATAATACCGATTACCTAGTTATTCGTATGATTTGATTATATATTCATTAAAACGATAACACACCAATGGGTAATTCAACTATGAGCGTTTAATTTAAGATTTACCCCTAATATTTTGCGATGCATTTGAAACTCTTCCAGATATGCGTGCTCAGATTCGTAATGAGTGACAAAGTTAAAATGGAGTTGTCCTTCATGAAAGGCCTGTGCACTAAACATTGCTTTTTTCAAAGGGCACCGTTAAATAAAGATCGAAGAATTAAAATACAAATTTTCATAGATGCTATAGTCTGTTTTCAATCTCTAAACCATATAATGATAAACTGAAAAAATTCTTGTGGAAGATCAAAACGAAAAATCAATGTCCCTTGATTTTTAGTTTTGCTAATCAAAAACTAGAAATTTCTTTTCACATCTACGAAACCACTTTCTTCCAATACCAACTTTTTTGAACGCCTCGCATATCGGGAGTTACATCCCCTAATTTAACCACACCAAACTTTTTGACCAATTCAACATGCTTTTGAAAAACTGAAGCTTTAATTGGGTGAACTGGTACTAAAAGAACTCGAATGCGTCCCGGAGCACTAAACAAAAGAGGGTCCATCGCGAAGAGCAATTTCTACAAGTCTAAAAACCTTGGCAATTATTTGAATTTTTTACAAAATAAAATGTCGGGTCATGTGATTCCGATAATCCGATATTGGAAAACCAAGTTCGGATCATGTAATTCCTTCTTTCGCCGACATACGGCGTCAAATCACGTGATATACAACAGATTTCATTCCCGAGAAAAGTGAGAATTTATCAGCTAATATTTGTTTTAGTTATTATATTTTATTAGACAATTATATTTATTATATATTTTATATCTTATTAATTATTATATTTATTATATATATATCATATAATTAAATATATATTTATTTTTTTAAAATATATCTATATTTTAATTTATATATTTATTTCTTTGTCTGAATTCTGATTAAAGTCAATTGGCTTGCGTTCTCGTTCAGAAGTTAAACGAACTGAACTAAGATTTTGAATTTGCTTAACTAAACCAGTAAATTGTTTTATTTATATATATTTATATATGAATCAGTACAAAAAGATTTGTATCTCAATATAAAAATTAATAATTATTTCTAATGAAAATCATTCAAATTTTAACTAATCTTTATAATTTTTTTATATTAAATAAAAAATAATCTAAATTAACTTTTTATACTATTTT
>CAJVPS010001156.1:0-17053 GCA_910591765.1 Ambispora leptoticha | reverse complement strand
GTACTTTGATTCTCACCAACAATAATAGAAATATCACAATAGTTAGAATTTTTATAAAATTCATCAAGTCTGCTTGAGTGTAGAGTCAATAGCAAGTCAGGAGTCATTTTTATTCGATTAAATTTTAATGATAATTCTTTATCTTTTTTTGTAAAGAAAGCAAGTTGACGTTGACAAAATGTACATGTATTGACAAGTTTTATATCGATATAGTAAGTTACATGTACATGTAGTGAAAAAAATTAGAAAGATCGTCCTCATTTGATAACGGATTAATTAAAAAGGCATTTAGAGCAACAGTTAAATCATCTTTCAACTCAACTTTAGACTTCACTAAACGCTCCATTTCTGATTACTTTTTTTATTGGAAAATTTATTGAAATCAAAGAAATGTTTTCGAGTTTCTGATATAACATATTCTAGGCAGTCATTTGCAGTATGCGAAGATGACATTTTTTGTGTTGAAATTATTTTCGTTGTCGCCGTGAAAAGGCTCGCTAACGTTAAATATTTGTTCGACCGTCGTTTGATTTTACATATTTAGGCTTATTTCCTCATACATGTCATAAACCTTGTGTTCATGTAATTTTATTAATAATTATCCATTTATCTGATAATCGAACAATTTTCGTGAAGTTTATTATAAAAATTTCTTACTAACTTTAATATGTAATTGACTTATATATTGTATATGTAACTGCTAATAAAAATAGGATAATAATTAAAAATCTATTAAAATCAACGAAACATTCGGTTTATCAATAAATTCAAATGTTGTTGCCCTCATATCATCCATATATTTATATTATCTGTTGGTTGCATTGCGGTATAAAAAATGGCATTGCTTTCAGGGAAAAATTCTCGGAGCACCCAGATAAATATGCCGAGTTTTTATCAAATAATGTGCCAGGCAATCGCTCAGATGGCTAAGTATTGATTCATATCGATATTAAAAATTCAAGCTCGACTTCATTTAGAAATTTAAGACAAATGTTCAATTTATCATTGTATGTCCATAATAAGAAAGAAATTAAAGAGAAATATTCGGATTACGAATAATTTTTTCAAAAAAGGAACCGAGCGATTGGAATATGTACATGCACGAATGCATAATAAATTGATCAAATTTCATACCAGTGTTTATATGTCCATATTTTTTACACGAATATACGGATACATATGCCGAGTGCAGTAGAAACGGCATATTTTGTATTAGAAATTCTAAAATAATTTACACTGTTTCCATTGCACTCGGCCCATTTGGATGTCCAACTGACAACACTGATTAAATACAGCCACACCACACCACACTTATCTGAGACAGACTACTTCCATATTTAATATTAATAAAAATATGAATTAATCTATTGTGAAAACGCCAGATACACTATTTTGATCTACCTCAGTGGGTTAGGCAAGACTAAGTATTCAAGTTGTTAAATGAGCATTGACCAAATAATATGGCTTGATATTATTACGCAATACCTCCAAAAGTTCTTCAGGTTTACAAAATCGCCTGAACCTAGTGACATGCTTGTAGATTTTGGACAAAGTTTTTCAAGCTTAATAAATCACTCACGATGAATCAAAATACCCATCGAGACTGTGTAATTGTTAGGCAAAGTTATTTAGTCTTTGATCGCACAGTAGCTTCAGTAGCTCGTATACAAATAACTAAGTTGTTTAATTGACAATATTTAGAAAAATAATAGTCATAATCATCACTTTGCAACTTGTGAAAGCATCAATTTAGCCGTGCATTCGACATCATGATAAATCAACTGATTCTAGCTGAAAAAGAGCAATTAAAAATAATCGGTCTCAAATCCATTGCTTAATAACTAACTATGATCGAATCAAGAAAAAATACGATATGATTACTAAAGTCAAGATTAATACTCCAGCCCCACCATATCTCGGACTACATATTATTTTGATGTTATATCTACATGAGAAGCCAAAGTTAAGCAAATTATTCAATCATCCAGTCTGAGAAACATACTCATCACAGTTGCAAAAATACTATTGTCTAGACGAACTACTCTACGACAATACAATTATATCCCGGACATTAAAGAATGAAAAATTACTAACAGATCATAAAGCATACCTTCCTATTGTTTTGTAATTATGGATCAATGAACAGTTATTCATAACATCCGACAGTATGTTTTAGCTCGGATCTAATTGAATAAATAAAATCATTTGATGGCTATGATGAGTTCAAACTTTTTAGAAGAATCGAATGTTACCATTGACTTGGTAATTCACGAAATTATGACAGGATCAGCTACTTGGACACTTATGTCCAGGTTTTACACAATAGATCACAATACATGTACATGTATATTTTTCAACAATAGATCATCGCAAATAACGGGGAAAGTATTGAATCAAAGATGAAAAGAATGATAAATTTAACTTAGCATATTTTTCATCACATGCAAGTTATAATTTTCGTTATCGGTAAAATATTTTTATTTAGAAAGGGATTGTTTTTGTGTCACGAACATAACTAATGCTAAATACCGTATAGCGCTTACTACAGTACCTTCTTAGTAAAGTATCCCCCTTTTATAGTACGGGAGTATTATTCAACTCCGAGTAGGGATATTTTTGAATACTACTAATCATCCAACCAATCAGGTGAATATGTTATATGATAGGCGATGTGTAAGTTAAAATGACATTTATTTTTTAGATTAATATTTTTACGTTTTTTTTTACCTTTTTTTGCCAATTATATATGCATCTAATAATAATTTTTAAGGAATCCAGTGACACAATCCCGATAGTCATATGTCTGGCAAACGAAATCCCAATACTGAACGAATGACATTCGATCATTCGGAATATCGTTCATTCGAATTAATTGCAAATATAACACTCATCGCAGTATCTTACTCTCTGGTTCCATTTTTGAGTTCACTTTTTTATTTGTGACGTTCATCATAGAATGCATGCATTGCTACATGTATTAAGTAATCGTGTTTTTAGTCATTCCATAATATACTATCAAGTAGTCGTAATCATAGCATAATGTTCATTTTTTTGCTCGTTTATAAACTCTGGAGCAATTTGCTTTGAACTGTATAATGATTTCAACACAAATTTGCTTTCTCAACGAAATCAATTCTTAATTAATTTTCTTTTAATTACGTTGTAAACGTATCGTTGGATTAACTGTAAACTTGGTCATTACGTTCGGATACTGTTAATTCGGGATTTCTGTTGGCGTATAAATTTATCAGGATTGTGTTTGTTGGGATGTCGAAACTATTTTACTTATATAGTAATCCCTTACAAAGTAGCATAGGAGAAGTTACCATCGTTACACAATTTTTTATGTGTTTACAATAGTCTCAATAGTGCCACAATTGGTTTTGTGATAACTTGCGACGAAAATTTGCAAACATATCCTTCAAAGCAGCTTTTTTCATTTAAGCTTGTAAGATCCAGTAAGATCCAATATTTCGGTGAGTTACAATAGAAGTATTTCTTTATTCGCAACAATATATTACCAAGCAATGACCTGATTAAGTGAATTTAAAAAACTAAATGTACTTCCTGGCTTCTACTTGTTCCTACCTCTTCTACTGTTTCATTTTCATCTGAAGCTTCTTCGCTATTCTCTCTTTCCTCAGTGGTAAGAACATTCGGTCCTTTTTCTAACCGTTTTAAAAAAGAATTCACATTGCTATAAATGCCCATTTATAATATTCCTCACAGTGACGATAACCATACTCCATCATTTGATAATATTCAAAATGATATCCATGTTCACAGACTAATACTTCACCATCATCAAGTTTTTTACAACAATGATCACAAGCATTTGGTAATGGAATTACCCCAGCACTGTATCCTGCCGGAAGACATCTTGAATCAACAGTTTCTCCTAAAGTAGCTAATTCATATCTTTTTTTTGGACAGCTTGCTTTTTCCATGATTGTCAAAAAGATTATGAAAATAGTCCAATAAAAAGAATGCTGATTTTTCTGTTAACAAATCCAATGTTGAGGGTTGGTAAGGATATTGTTTTGTTTTTTCAAATATATCTTTAAGTTTATTATGAGTTCACACATCTAATAAAATTGTATTAATAATTAGTATCACAATTATTAATCATGATCGAAAAAAACTTATCAATCATGTAAGCTTGCTTTTAATGTTATCAATAGTGCTATTTGCAAAGGTATGAGCTTGTATCTTACTATACATATTTTCAACATAGTAATCATTGAAATGTACTAAAAACAGTTTTATAACTTTCATAAAAGGATGATTTGTATCTTCCCAATAAAAAACATCGGATAGAAATGCCAATGGTACTTTGTTATAATTATGTCGTTTCCATCAAAGAGCAAAGGTTCAAATCTGAAAAATTATTTCCAAATATTCTTCAAATGAGCCGGATGGCATAGATATCCAAATTGCTGGAATCGCATTATCCAATAAATCAATGATTATACAATATTCAATATCTTTACAACTACATCCAAATTTTGTTATAATTATGTTTTTGATTTTACACCATCTATTGTAAGCCAAATCAAGAATTAAATTAATTCTCCATGATTTAGATTTTTTTGCCAATATCTTTCTCTCTCCGAATATAAAATGAAATAGCTTTTGAAAGAAAGTATGATGTATCATTATTACCTATTCAAGGAGATATAAAGAGGTTCCAAAATCAGAATGAATGAATCAATTCCAGCAGGTATAGAATATTGTGAATTATGCAAATTGGTTATTGCTTTCCGAATGAGTATTTACCCAGGCCAATCTGTTACTAATGGTGCAATACAATTTTATAGATGTTCAATATTCAAGATCATCTGCAATACTGTTATATAATTATCCATAGAGTGTAAGTTTCTTTCTCAAAGACCAATTAATTGCACATCTTTCATTGATATCCCTCTTTTTATTCACTAATTGCATCATCATAATTATATATTGCAAGCAAATCAATTTGGTCAAAATTATTATTAATATCCAATTATCTAGAAATTGACCATTATTTTTGTGATTGGTGTAGGTGATATCGAATATTCCATGATACTTATGTATCAATCAAAAACAAATATTACTTGCATCAATATTTACTGAATTGTGAATTGATATATTGTTAAAAGTAAGAGGAATTGGTGCACAACTTGAAACTTGTTTGCAAATATTAGTAGTTATATATTTAGCCATGGATAAAGTAATTGTATCAGGTCATCTTTTTTATATAAATTACAATAATCATCCAAATTATAGATATACAAATAGTTAACCTAATTATAAATTATAAATTAAGTAATAATTATAATAATTATATATATTATATATTTATTATATTAAACTTATATATTCAGCAAAAAATATTTGAATTTATTTTGGATGTTCATATGCCAATCTCTTTTTATAATCACTAATCATTTTGTAGCAAGAAGAAAAATCAAGATTATGCATTGTATTAATTGCAGTACATGATACTCCAGCTGCTGATAAGTATAATCCAAGCTCTAATTTGAAATCATTAGTAAACTTGTTTCGTATTCCAGGCAGAATATAGCATAGACTGACAACTGACTTTCTTGAATTGTTTTTGTTACAGACTGATCTATTCTTGAGGATCAATACTTCCACTATTTAATCAAAAAAACCTATTAAATTTGGATTTGCTTCTTCAATTATTTGTTGAAAATGAATAGGATTAAGTTCTAAATTAGTTGGTTCGCAATGTTTTTTGTACAAAACTTTGATTAACCTTATAACTTATTCAGTGAATATATAATTTTTTTCTAGATATTTAAAATTAATATTAACAAATAATTAACTTGTTCAGCAAACATATAATTTTTTTTTAGATATTTAAAATTAATATATTATTAAATTAACAAATAAAACACATTGTATATATAATTATTACCATGTATTTTATCTTTTTTAATTGGTTTGCTTATCTCCACAAGATTGAGTGCTGCTGACTTTTGGTTACGGTCAGGTTCAACGATATGTATATAACGCAATTGTTGTCCAATTGTTAAATATGTATAAGATGCATAAGTATTTTTTTCTTTAGCTTTTTTATATGCTAGTAAAGTAAATTGGCGAAAACGGTTTGTTTTTTTATCACAATTTTGTATTGAACAAAGACCTTTATTTTTTTGAACCATGATAAATTCAAGAATTTTTAAAAAAATGTACGCGAGTCTACACGTATCTACGTAGTATCAACGCATGTCAAAAATTATCTAGAGCCATTAACCAATTACATTCTTCAGTGTACAGATGATCATCAACCAATAAAATTAAACTTCCCTATGCTTTACAAAGTACCCCCCCCCCCCTTTATAATATCCCCTCCTCACACAGTATTCCCCCGGGTACTATTCAAGTTAGTCTGGGATTTCTTGAATAAGACCCGGTAATTGTACATGTGCAAACAATTCAAATTACGTGACCAACCATGAGAGATTTATAAATCTAACCATAAGTGGGATTATATTATAGGCAATGTGTGATTTGAAGAAAAATAACTAAATAAAATTATTTTAAATAAGATGCTAACACGAAATTGATAGCTTTATGTCTTTTATATTAAATAGAATCGAAGGCTTTACTTTTTTGCAGTAAAAAGTTGATGCATATCACTTAATTTTTTGATTATTTGTTTTTTTATTTTAGAATAACCTATTTTTATTCGAATTATTTTTGTTATTAGGTTGTTAATAAACTGTTATTATTTTGCTAATTAAAATTAGACATGTTATTGAACTTACCTTTGCATTATCTCTGTGAAAGATTGGCATGGAAGATCTCAGAACCCTAGTGATACCCCACTCTGTGTAAATCATTCAGTATATTTCACGACTCCTGTTACATTTACAAATTCTTTAGTCAATCTAATTTCCGAATTGAGTGCGACAATATCTCACTGCCAAAAGAGTAAGTGAAGCTCTCTCAATGAAATGGCAACAAGCGCATATAGTTACTAAAAAAATTATAAGGAATTTTATAATATAGCAAATGATTTTATTTTAGTCAGCTAGTTAAATTGGAGCAGAATGTAGATACGATATCAAAAATTATTACTTGTATAACTGCTAGGAAAATGATATATATTACCTCATTATGGATTATTAGAGTTTTTCTGAAAACTGATATAATATATATGTGCCTGAAATTTTATACAGACCCGGGATATTTTTTACTTCCCTTACCAAATCTAAACATTTTAATAAAAACCATTAATATGTTGTATTAAATAAAAGATTTTAATTTCTTAGAAAATATGATATCCAGTTCCAGTTGGGCCTGATATGAAATCCCAACAAGCACAATCCCAACAGTTCATTAGAAAAATGAAATTCAGAAATAATAGCATTCCAAATGATCGAAATCTGAATGAACGACATCGTGAATGAACGAATTGCACGAAATCCCGAAATCGTGATTTTGATATTCCACGCATTTCATAATCTCGGGATTAGTTCATCCGAATACCGTTCTTTCAGGATTTCGTTTGCCAGGCTTTATGAAATGTCGGGATTGTGTTGGTCAGGATTTTGAACATTACAGGTTACGTTACAGTTACGTGTTGTAGGTTTAGTGCCAGAAACGAAATAAATTTGAAAATACACAGTTTATATAGTTAGTATTTATAAGTACAGTGTGTTTCGTATCGTAGTTGACACTATAAAAATTATCTTTATTAAATACATGTATTTTCATGTTATTATTTTAACTATATTTTTTTCTATGTTATTTTATAGTCTTGCTTAATAACATTTAAGTTTCAAAAATTAAAGCACTAATTGGAATACTGTTCATAGTGACTCTATAAATTAAGGTTTCTGTTATATTTGAAAAAATCCAGTTTATCGAGATTCGAAGAAGAAATTTAGTCTTTCGAATGAGATTTATTATAACTGTTCTACACCTCAAGATCAAGAGTCGTCATACAATTCTGTTTATTTCAACGACCCATTATGTATAGGTTTTTTAAAAGTTCTATCTGGAATCAGCTCTATAATATCAAATTCATATCGAATGCACAAGCAATTACAACTTCTATCATGTTGTCGTCACACTCAACTCAGAAGTTAGGGTGACTAAAGAATCGAAGACGTTACAAGAACTTGAAGTTAAACTGAATGATTTACACAGATTGGTGTATCACAGTCCCCGGCGAAAGTAATGGCGCGAAGATTCGAATTACTTATTCAGGCATAATACTATAAAACGTTCATTTATAATGTTTATTTGTCATTGAGTCGCGTAAATAGATAGTAACCATAAAATAAATTAAAAAAAATAATGGTCGTCATCAGTGCTTTTTGTTTACCTTGTAAAATATCTTCGAACCCCATTAAAGCCAATCATAATACCGTTAACTTTCTCTAGAAGCAAAATTTGCAAAAGAATACTTTTTATTAGTTTCAAAAATAAATATTTGTTTTGAATTTTTCATTACACATTAATCTTGCAATTTCATTAATTTACTCTTAAAAATCATGTAATTGATATATATTTTATCTTGAAATTATAATGGGATTAGAGTTTTGTGAATTTAGAGAAATTTGTACACTATAATGGTGAATGAAAGAGAATGATTAGACTATTGATTTAAATCCTGTGCCAATATCTATAAATATTATTCAATTTAGATATTTTCAAAAGTAGATGATTGGGAAAGGATAAAGAAGATTTTTGATTATTAACTATTTTATTCTTTTTAATTATATGTTTTTTCTAAATAAAAGCTTTAAATTTGGATTAATTAAAGTATTCAATTAATGACGCATTCTATCTTTTCTAAATTAAAAAATCTAATTCAAATTGTCATCTTTTTTGATGAAAGAATCTAACCAATATGTTTAGAATTATAATTCTTATGATGTGATTTTATAAGTATTTCTCTTGAAGATTTTATATGTAATTTTATTTATATTTTATTTAAAGATCTGAGAGCTATTTATTTTATATATTTTATTATCTTTTAATATATAGAAAAAATATTATTCTAATTCTATCTAACTATTTTATTATATTAATAAATCAAGCAGTGATAAAGAATAACTAAAAAAAGAATGGCATGATTTATTATACTAAAAAAATATAAATAATTGTGCTAAAAAATGCTGAAAAAATAGAGAAAAGTTATTATAATATATTATTAACAATATGTACTAAAAAATATAAAAAAATAATAAGAGAAGAATATTATAATTTATACTAGAAAATATAAAATTAAGAGTATAATATGATTTTATATACTGAATAATATTATAATTAATAATTAGATAATTCTCTTTATAATTTTCAGAATTATTAATTTTAATAAAATAATTATAATATTTATCTCTTTTATAAAATTAAGTTTTATCAAAATTATTATAATTACTAACTAAATTTCTTTATTTTATCTAATTAATATATTATTATTTTATTTAGTTAGAGCTGAAATATATTATTAAATATTAAGAATAGTTATTTATTAATCTTATTTGAATCAATATATCAGAATAATTAGAAAGTATACTTTTCAATTTGTCAATAATAATTAATTATAATAATATTATTCTACTGTAAAATTTTTCTTTTAAGTATGTGAAGTAATTTATTATACTATAATAATATATTATAAATTATAATTAGATCTCTCTATAGTTATTACACTTGAAAAAGCAAAATTAGATGACTAAAGAGAGATGTAATTATAAAGAGATTTTTTTAATTATAGTTAATCAATAATTAAAAAACTAAAAAAAGATAACTATAAAAAGATATGATTATAGAAAGATTTAACTTAAGTAAGATTCATGATAATTAATATAAATGATTTGTTAACATAATTCAATAATCTTTAATTCAAATAACACAATTAGTTTTATTTCAAACAACAAATTATGAATTCTTCGATTTTATCAAGTACAAAAGAAATAAAGGCTATCATTTTTGTTAGCATGAAAGAAATAAAAGCTGAAGCGTTGTTATGTTAAGGTTTTAAAAACTATGTTCATTATTTTTTCTTCAAACAACATATTGCTTGTCTCCCAGTCATTTGAGAGTTATCATATATATACAGTTTGGTTATTACACGACTATCTAAATTACAAATCATAATTTAGTATAAAAGTGCAGAATTAGGAATCTCTGCATTGTCCCAGAATTTTCCGGATGCGAAGCAAAACGTTCTTATTTCTTTACATAATATTGTCTTGTATAATAGTAGTTGCTGTATTAATAAATTTCAGAAATGCGAATAAATTTTGAGAAACATTTTTTGGTCGTGTGAATATATTATCAATTCAATTATCACTATCAGGGATCTCGAAGTTTAGTTTTGTTAACTTTAATCTGTAGCTTCAAATGGTGTACTAAGATCTGAATTTGCTTATAACAAGGTAGAAGATTAATGTAAAGAAACATTAATTGCAAATTTAACTTCACTTGTACGTTTATAGTGACTAAACTATTCTCATTTAATTAGAAATGGCATTATGATTCATATTACGAAGTAAAAAATACATTATATCGGTGTCAGTTAAAATTAAAGTTAATAAGAATGCTTTTTTCAGTCCCTCTTAATTTTCGCTATTCTAATAACAGATATTCGATATTCAAAAGATCTTTTGATAGAGTTAAGGTTTCTCAACATTTTCATCACCAAGCATATTATATCGATATTTTATTTTATATCTTACTTCTTATAGATACTTCATAATTATTGTGATCTTGCTTATTATATACTTGTGGCTAAAGGTGATATGGTTTGAAGCTTGTTGAATCAAAAACGGTTGTGTCTCTAACGTTAATATTAATCTAACCGGTTCGGTGATAAAGTAAATTATGCTTAAAATAACAATGCAAACAAAAAGTACTGATTTCGAAAATACATATATTGCACCAATGCGTGTTGATATGAAAATCAGAATAAGAATTAAAAAACTAGGATTACTAATGGACATATTATATGATCGAAGCACTCCATTAAACAACCATAGTAAAAAAGTGATATTAAATGATTGCGTCACGGTAGCTGCAAGTAAAATTCAAGTGAACGACAATGATTGAGAAATTGTAAAATATAGAACGATTATACATTTCTCATCATATATAACGTGAATAGCTTTTTGGTCATAAATTGGACCGACCTTATTCGGATTCTTTGTAGGTATGTAGATATAGTTTATGTACAATTATTATTTGTTTTAATAATTCTTTTATTTTCTATTACTTTAATAATTTGATTTTCAAAATAATCATATATGAATACGAAATGTGCGTCTTAAGTCATAATATGAAAAAGCATTTTTTTATTAAACGAATTAACCTTGGCATTTTAAGTAAAACACTCAGAAGATTAATATACATTTATCCTGAAATTTTTATGCGAATCAAAATTAAACTAAAATAAAGATGGCATTTAAAAAGATTTATCTTAATAGAATGTCAGTTTTGGCGGGTTCTTGAATGTTCTGGAAGCGAATTATTGTTTTCTCAGTTTATATGTCATAAAGAGGGGACATCACTTAGTTTCGCTAAAGCTGGACATTACGGATACAACATCTCAAAACCTTACTGGCCGGTTAGTAAGAGAGGTTTTTCATTTGCGATTTGCGATGAAAAAAGGGGTTTTTTTAACTTTAAAGATTTGTTTTTTAAGTTACACTGATATATTGATTTAACTGTACAGTGCGCGAAATAAGTCACCGACCAGCCTTTTTATCCTATTTTTCTCACTTATAAATGGTTTTCTAACACCAACTTGACTATAAAAACGTTGTTCATGAAGGTACTTACTTAAAGTTTTTTACTGATATTTTTTGTGGTTGAACTGGTAAAATCTTCACATAGTTCTTCAAGATTTAATTTTCTGTCTTTTGTCATCATTGGTGATCTGCCAATTCTATGAGGTGGAACTTCATATCCATATTCTCTGTAACTAGAAATAATGCCATGAATAGTAGTTTGAAGATGGTTTAAAGCTTCAGCAATCTCTCTTTTTTTAAACTCACATTTCCAGGCTCTAATAATTTCCCCATGTTCAAAAAAGAAAGTTCTTTTTTTTTATCAACCATATCTTATATGGGAGAGTCTTGGCAATATGTGGCAAAAAACTAGAGGTAAATTGATAATAAAATGATTGACATAACAGGCTTTAAAGGTAAACAAATAAATGATTGGTAATAACGTGGTCGGTGACTTTCTGTACATGCTGTGACGGTTATTTTTTTCTATGTATAGTTTTGTGCTACATTCTCGTTATACATGTTTATAACGAGGACCATACTAACTGTAATTATAGTTATTATTATTTTATTCTTCATGGAATCTTTAATCGACATTCTTAATCGATTTCTGAATTGGCATTCGTTCGGGAGCAAGTCATGTATCGAAAAATTTAGAACACAATCGATATAGATGCAATCCTTTTAGACTTAAGTTCCAATAGTTTACATGGACTTAATGCTTACATATGTATCCCCAATGCTCAATTGCCAACACTACCACAAGTTAGGATACTTGCTTGCATCAATGTTAAGAGAAATTTTAAAACTATAAATACGTATATTCCAATTAAATTAGTCATAAAGCAGGAAATGACTGAATATTAGCTTCTTAATTCTGCAGACGTTTCGAAGAGTTTATTAAATTATTGTTTTAATGTCGAACTGCTTCAAATACATTCTTGAAGAATGGGCTAAAAATCCATTTTTTGCAGGAATTCGGAATATCAATATTTCCAGCATAGAAATCTAATTTAGAAACAAAATCAGGATATCGTGTGACTATATTCCCATCCTTTAAATTACATAGATTTTGATTCACAATACATATAGTATGTATGATATTCCATGGAAAACTCAAATATTTTCCAATCTAATAAAAAATTATTCAAAATTCATATGCTTCAAATATGAAAACTAGTGTCTAAATCAAGCTTGGAAAAAGAATTTAAATTTTATTGTGTAGGTATTAAACAAATATGTATATATAAAATAGTACATGTATATTGAAAGGACAACGATGTATTTGGAAAACTAGTTAATAATGTCGGGAAGAAAATTTTACATAACTAATCCTATACACTTCCAAATGAAGGATTGATAATCACATATTTCCCAATTGGGTGGGGGTACATAGATACATTCGATTCAAACTACAACGATAAGAATTAGGAAATAAAAACGTCGAATCTCAAATGTCTCTGAGTGTACATTTAACTTTCATCACCGAGAAATATAATTAAAAAACCCGGTAAAAAATGACACCTGATTTGCTATTGACTTCACACTTAAAAAGATTTGATGAATTTTATAAAAATTCCAACTACATGTATTGTGATATGTCGATTATCGTTGGTGAGAATCAAAGTACTTTACGCACCTTTTCAGCTCATTCGGCAATCCTGATGGCGCAGTCGAAATATTTTGCAGTAGCACTTGCTAACGCTTGGGAGAAGCGCGAACCAAATAAGATGATTGTCGTTAAGAAACCTAACATTGAACCTCGAGTTTTTGAATTATTGCTAAGGTAATTTCACTTTAAAAATAAAATTATAAATGAAATATAATTATTAAAATTTGGCTGGCTAATTGATTTAAATTTTAATAGATATATTTATAGTGGAAAAATTGATCTACAAGATCACGGTGTTTCGACGCTTTTAGATTTATTAATTGCGGCCGACGAGATGATTCTTGAGGATCTAATTGAATATATTCAAATTTATCTTCTCGAACACCGTTCTGAATCTTTGGTAGAAAGTTTTGCCATTGTTAATCAAATCGTATTCGAACATAATTCTTTTACTAAGCTTCAGAAGTTTTGTATCGCATATCAAAATCCAACCGCTATTTTTCAATCAAGTGATTTCACCAAGCTACGCGAATCAGTTCTAATTTCTTTACTTAAACGTGACGATCTAAGTTTCAATGAAATCAACCTTTGGGAAAAGGTGCTTGAATGGGGGATCTCTCAAGTTGCAGATACGGACGAAAGTGATTTGACGATTCCACTAGAAAATTGGACACATACCGAATTTAAACAACTCAAATCGAATCTCGAAAATTGTTTACCATTGATTCGTTTCTTCCACATAAATTCGGTTGATTTTTATAATAAGGTCATGCCATATGATAAAATTTTACCAGAATCACTATATAAGGATTTATTGCATCATCATTTGGTGCCAGGAAGTGAAGAAAAAAAGGCTACCTTGCATCCAGTTCGCAAACGGACAAATATCGATTCTACAATCCTTTCACAGCACCAGACCTCTAAAATAATCGAATGGATTGAAGAGCAAAATGTAAGTCAGAAAGATAAATCAATCGAATTGAAATTATTACTTCGAGGTAGTCGTGATGGATTTTCGCCTGCTACCTTTCATAGTCTGTGTGATGAAAAAGGTCCAACAATTGTTGCCATTCGCGTAAAAGATGAGAAGAAGATTATTGGTGGTTTTAATCCGTTTGAGTGGAATTCAAATAATGAAACTCACAGCAATTTAAATAGCTTTTTATATCAATTTGATTCAAAAGATATTAAAGCTATTAATGGGGTTTTAAGTAAATATAAGGAAGGATGTAGTGTATGTTGCTATGCTGATCATGGACCAATTTTTGGAGGTGGCAATGATTTAATCTTATATCGTAGCGGTTTTAATATTTCTAATGATAATTACTGTAGCAAATCTTCCTATGAATATGGCTTGTTGGGCTCTGCTAAAACAAACTATTTTAAAGTTGCGGATTATGAAGTATTTCAAGTGGTATCAGAATAAATTATTTTTGTTTTTTTTATGTTGCTTCATTATTTATTAGGGCAATTTATATTTTAAAAACTAAGTATGAATTAATAAATAATAGACTTATTGTAAATAAAATTTGTTAAAAAAGATTTTAACGTAATTGATATGTGTGTTTCGGTAAATGGATTTCATTATAAAAAATTTAATTTGAACAAAACATTACATCATTAAAGGATATACTTTATAATCTGAGATACTCGGATATCGTGACTTTCATCCTGAAAATATTCATGTTTTGGATTTCCCCTAATTACTGGACTTAGCGTTCCAAATATATAACCAAAAACTTTGTGGAGTACTTCCTCATATCAGTCCAGAGGTGTTAAATGGAAAGTCATACACTAAAGCTGCAGATAGTTATAGCTTTGGAATGGTTGTGTCATGATATACATTTGCATCTCGTATTGGACACAACTTCCATATATAGTCATCTCATCTCAACACACCTCACAAGGTGTGACTATAGAGGGGGTACTTATAGCGAGGCTTTTTATATAATCTCATATTTATACAAATTTATATAATAATATGACATCGGCATGCTTTATATTAGCATTTACCATCATATACTCGTGGATTTCCTTTTTATCTCAACATTAATAGCAGTGCGAGTTTTTCATTTTTTGTATAAGATTAATGGTTTGCGAAGAAATAAGAAAAGTGGGGTTAATAGAGACCATAATTTACGTGGAATTGAAATTAATTTTGAAGTAAAAATTTGACTTGTATAAATTGCATTCGAATGGTTTGTTGTTTTTTGTTTATAGGAATGCTTTTTGTACAGTAGCGGTCAAAAGTATCCGACCCCTGTAACTTTTAAATTAAAGATTAATCGTCTTGAAATTTTCAGCATAGATGATATAATATAAATCTAAATCCCATAAGTTTTTTTAATACTTTATGATTATTCTAACAAAATTTAAATGAGAGCTGAATTTTAAAAACAATTTTTTACATTAATAAAAAAATATCAATCAAATGCAACAAAGAATAATTATATTAATAAATTTTAAATTAAATTTCTTAAAATTTAATATATTAAATTTTAAGCATTTTTATATAAGTAACAAAAAAATTTGACATAATTTAATAAGAAAGATATTGAGGAATTAAAATTAAATTTTATTATATATGTATATAAAAAAATAATTTAATATCAAAATTTAAAATTTAATTTTCAACAACTGGTTTATTAAATTATATTGAATTTTTGTTATTACACGTAATATAAATATATAAATTTTAATACAGTAAATTTTAATTATTTTAAAAGTTTAAAACAAAAAATTTTTAGTATAAAAAGTTATAAGGGGTCGGCTACTTTTGACCGCTACTGTAATTTATCTTCTCGTTCAATTTTTTCAATGCCTGTCTTTCTAGTTTAAGACATTTTTATATTTGTTCATTTATTTCTCGAGAACTGTAGTACTGATAATGCAAAGTATTTGTTTCCTCATAGTAGTTAGATCCAATAAAGTCTCGAAGTTACTCAGCATTTGATCTGTTGTCTGGAATCGGATTCTATTTCAATAATAAATTTGCACCAGTAATCATTATAAACAAGAAATTCACAACTGATATTGTTCCTCTTGTTTCCCGGTTTACTAAATAAATAAAAAAATGAGTACTTACGTCATCATCATCAATTAACAAAAATTTTCCATAACAAGCATAGTTCACCAGTTGTACTTTCGTTGAGTGATTTCCATAACCAGCGTAGTTCATCGTTTTCGTTGGGTGACCATAAAATTTCTGGGGCACAGGAACACTGAAGAAATTGGGAAGAACGTTCACGATGTGCTTTCAATTCCCAGGGATCAATATGGCAGATACACAATAACTCAGCGAGAGAGAAACCACACTGTGTGTTTGAATTCCACACCAGCTCCCCTTAATTCAATCTCGGATGCTCTTCCTTTGACGATAACGGAAAAAACTCCCCCTTTTAAATATCAACTTTTTTATCTCCCATAAAATAAAATTTTGCGTGGTAAAATGATTTTCAGCCAGCAAGTGTAATCATCGCCGCGTAACATCGTTATATTATGTTCACACAATATTATTACCATTATCTAGTTAGTTTCCTTAATTATGACTAGAGATGTGCCTATGCGCATTATGCGCGCATATATGCGCACACATATATGCGCATTATGCGCATAGCTACTAACCGATATCGTAAATGCCCATACACAATTATGCATATGGTTAAGTTCATAAATCATCACCAATTAAGGCATT
>CAJVPS010001155.1:0-17054 GCA_910591765.1 Ambispora leptoticha | reverse complement strand
CATTGTTAAACATGGAGATTATAAATCAACGAGTAAATCGTGCAACATAAATGTGGCTAGAACTATGGCTGGAATATTTCATTGTGCATGTGCATACATATACATACAATACGTAATTGAGTTTTCGGTTTCTATGCAGAATGGAACGATTTGAAATCAAAAATAAAGTGGTACAAGGTCGATGCTCGAGATTTACATAAATACGAGTGGTGGTAATACGTCTTCATTAAAAATTCAGATAACGATAACGAATAAAATTCAAAGGTTTAAAAGCTCAAACAGATCAAGAAAATGAATTCATTGTGTAGTGAAACCGATAACTCTAGCGTAGCCACTCGGCCAATAGTCTTTATTGATTCGAGTGATTCGAAACAAAAAATTACCCACAGTGATACCGGTCTAATGTTTAGACCTCCTTTCCCCCCAGTGCTAGAGGCTGATGATATTTTCGGTAAAAGACCAGATGGAACTAATCCCACCAAACCACCCAATGCTTTCATCCTTTACCGTAGAGCGTTTGTGAAGTCTGCTTCAGCCAATGGATATAAATTCCCAATGACGGTGATTTCCTCGATGGCCTCGCAAGCCTGGGAACAAGAATTACCTTTTATTAAAGAAGAATATAAGAAAATTGCCAACGAGGCAAAGAAGAAACATGAATTATTATTCCCAAAAGCACCTAAAATAAACGAATCCAAAAGATGGCGTGTATATCCAATTAAGCCAAGAAATAAATCTACACCAGAACAGAGCACACCTTTAGTTGCAAATACAGCATCACAAATTATTTCTGTGCCATCTACTCTTTCTGCATCACAGGTCTTCAATGAAAATAATATGACCTCTCGTGAATGGGAGCAACTTTTCAACTTTTATATAGATTCAAACCAAGAAAAGAACGATGAGCAAAATGTTTTTATTTGGAAAAATTTCCTCGAGAATGAAGATCAAGTAGAACATCGGAGTTCAATTGATCCTTTCCAATCAGATCAATTCCCTGAATTTTCCGTTGAAGCTCAACTTAATACATTCTTAGAAGTTGAGAATAATACTGAAAAACTTGGATTAATACCAGAAATGGATTTAACTCATTTGGAGCAAAATCTAATAAATGAATCCCTAGATTCATGCTGTTCTTCAATTGATTTCTGTCTATTGAAAGAATATGAACCATTAGACTTCATCATTCCTCAGGGAGAAGACAATGTTTATTATCCAGATTTTATGCAACCTAATTAGTCGATTGAAAGTTTCGTTGAACAATTCTTTTCCTTTTTACCAATTTATTAAAAAGCTTACGACAAAGCTAGGGGAGAAATTACGTCACAATCCATTTCAACTCATATAAGAAATACCTAGTTAATTCAAAAATTGTAAATTTAAGATATTTAAGAATTATTTATAAGCTCTAAGGATTATGTTATGCTTTACAAATAGCAACACAACTCTGTTCATAAATCTTGAAATTGTAATATAAAATCCCTTTGATTTACTGTATATATCGTATGAATATAAAAATTAATAAATAAAAACTCTAAACAGTTCTTTATTAAAAGCTTTGTGTAGTTTGCGGTATCGGTATTGCCTTTTCTACAGCAGAAAATCCCAGTTTAGTCAATCTATCATCACGGGTTTCATCGTTTCGTCGCGTCATTTATCATCATGAAAATAGTTTCGTCAGGTATCATTGGCCTGTTCATTAAAATGAAGATAGTCCAAAAATAAAATATTAAATAATTTATAATTTTGGTCGACATTTACTATCGCTACATGTGTACATGTATATTGATTTCAAGTCTAGTTTAATTTACAAAAAAAGCAATTCACATTCCCTTAACGAAAGGTTTCATCAATATAACATTCAGTAGTTCCAACTTAATACTGAAATCAAAATTACATATATTTAGCTTATGTAGTAATTTGTAAAGAAACGTATTTATCAATCGTCAAGATCAAAACAAATTACTTAACGAAAAGTTTCGGGTATCGTTAACACAAGCCACAATAATTGCATATTTTAATCTGCGATTTTACTGAAAATTATATGTGGAATTAGAATGAGTTGGAAACCCACAACTTGAAAAATATTCCTTTTAAAATATATTCGATTTTAATTAATTTGATTAACAAAAAAAGTATTTGATATATCCCTCATATTCTCGATATAGTGAAAATGAGCTCAAAATCAGTACATGTATACAAGTACTGTAACTATAATGAATTTCAACTATAATAATTATTATGTTTATTTATATGTAGAAATATGAAGCACACATACTTTTTAATGTCATAATTAATATCTAAATAGATGCGGCCATCGGTCAAATGTCAAATTGGTTATGTCTACGATTTTATTGGACATTGTCCAATGAAAACTCTGCCACTAAGCTGCGATTTTTTTCTCAACAAATTTCTGAGCCTTGTTTTGCGGCTATTATTCTCGGGTTTGGACAAGAATTCTTTGAAGAGACCTCTGTTTAAAGGTTATTATTTGTTTTTTGTTTCTTGAAGGCGAGATTATTAGAATTAGCTACTCTCTAGTTTATCAATGAAATACACCTCATTTGATGAAATGAAACTCTAATTAGGAATTACAAAACTTTGGAACGTGCAAGACAATTTAGCTAACAACCAGTTACTGTATCTGCATCACTTGGTAGTCATATACTAAAAAAAGGCCTAGCTAATAATAGCTATAGGGCAAGTATTCAATGTCAATGAAAAACACGGGCAAGAGCAAAACAATCAAAAATGAAAAGCGGACAAAGTATTGCTCGGGATTTACATAAATACGAGTGGTGGTAATACGTCTTCATTAAAAATTCAGATAACGATAAAGAATAAAATTCAAAGGTTTAAAAGCTCAAACAGATCAAGAAAATGAATTCATTGTGTAGTGAAACCGATAACTCTAGCGTAGCCACTCGGCCAATAGTCTTTATTGATTCGAGTGATTCGAAACAAAAAATTACCCACAGTGATACCGGTCTAATGTTTAGACCTCCTTTCCCCCCAGTGCTAGAGGCTGATGATATTTTCGGTAAAAGACCAGATGGAACTAATCCCACCAAACCACCCAATGCTTTCATCCTTTACCGTAGAGCGTTTGTGAAGTCTGCTTCAGCCAATGGATATAAATTCCCAATGACGGTGATTTCCTCGATGGCCTCGCAAGCCTGGGAACAAGAATTACCTTTTATTAAAGAAGAATATAAGAAAATTGCCAACGAGGCAAAGAAGAAACATGAATTATTATTCCCAAAAGCACCTAAAATAAACGAATCCAAAAGATGGCGTGTATATCCAATTAAGCCAAGAAATAAATCTACACCAGAACAGAGCACACCTTTAGTTGCAAATACAGCATCACAAATTATTTCTGTGCCATCTACTCTTTCTACATCACAGGTCGTCAATGAAAATAATATGACCGCTCATGAATGGGAGCAACTTTTCAACTTTTATATAGATTCAAACCAAGAAAAGAACGATGAGCAAAATGTTTTTGTTTGGGAAGATTTCCTCGAGAATGAAGATCAAGTAGAACATCGGAGTTCAATTGATCTTTTCCAATTAGATCAACTCCCTGAATTTTCTGTTGAAGCTCAACTCAATACGTTCTTAGAAGTTGAAAATAATACTGAAAATCTTAGACTAATACAAGAAATGAATTTAACTCATTTTCCAATAAATGAATCCCTAGATTCATGCTGCTCTTCAATTGATTTCTGTCTATTGAAAGAATATGAACCATTAGACTTCATCATTCCTCAAGGAAAAGATAATGTTTATCATCCAGATTTTTATGCAACCCTCTTCGATTGAAAGTTTAGACGAACAATTCCTTTTTACCGATTTGTATATTAAAGCTAGCGAAAATCCTTTGATTATTAGTTTTTTATTCCTAGCATAAAAACATCCATAAGTTTTTATAAACCCGCGTTATTAACGATATAATTTAAGATGTTATAAGTCTAAGAAATTTTCATAAAATATTAGTAATATATACTGTATATATATTTATTTATTTATTCAAGCTTCCCATCTAATGTAAATTTAAATCTCGCAGATTTTATGTATATATGGATAAATATTAAAAACTATAATAGCAAACAAAAAAAATCTTACATAATAAAAATAATAAAAGAAAGCTCCTTTCCATTTTCGAACAAAATTAAACTGTTTTATGCAGACTATAAAGTATTTTTAAATATTATCATTAGGACTACGCGCGTAATTAATCGGATCTCTTTCTATAAAATCGTTTCAGCATAAAAAAAATAACATATGCATGCACAATTGATAACTTGATTCACTAACTGTGCATAAAACTTGAAAAGTTCGTTTTATCACTTTCGATTTTGAGATAGTAATAACAATGAAATCAAATAAATTTAAAGTTGCCTTGTTGGAACGCTTGATATTTACTTTATCAATACCGGAAATATAACGATAACATATGTGCATTATGCAACAAAATATAGAGCGAGAGTATTGTTAGGCCATACAAAATAAATTTTTTGGTTTTCATAACACAGAACAGAAATATATGACCCGGCAACCCAGCTTTTAATTTTAAATTTTATCATTAAAAATATAAAAAGAATTTATAATATGTAAAAAGATTTTTTTAAAAATTTGCAAAAACTGACCCGGCCGTATGAAAATTAACTTTGTGTGTGGTCTTAATTTATTTGATTACTAGATATTTTTGGCAAGTCGATGTATTTAATATAGTATCTTCATGATACTTAAAAGAAATTATTACTTTTATTACTTAAGGAAACACTGCATTTCTCACGACTTGTAAGTTTTAAATCTATTAATAAAGAAATTCTTTTAATGAAAATGATGCTAAATTTACTAAAAAATTTATTTCTATTGAATTATTCCAAGATAACCAATTTGTAACATTCTTTTCTAGCAACAAAAGTCATACACAGTGACTCTCGATATAACGGATGGTTTGGGCACTTAGAGAAAAAATTCAAAAGTCCGCTACATTGTGAGTTTGTTGAGATTTATTCCGTTATATCGAGGATTTAATTAGTATCCGCTATATCGTAAGTTTGTTATATCGAGAGTCACTGTGTACATGTAACAATATCCAGCTTTGTACATGTATATGCTATGCATTTCATCCTCGCAGTTATTTTTTTCTAAACATCAAATTCAGATCTCTATAATTTTTTTCGCGTCGTTTCAAAGTTTTTATTTATGTGGATTTATCGTAATTGTTATTGTTTTCTCATTCATTTAAACGAAATATAGAAGATCAGTAATTTCCAAGTTCATATTATTATCATTCTCGATCGCGATTACGAAATCAGACGTTTTAAATGTTTCAGCAGCAGTGAAATTAACAGAATTTAATTTATGAAGTAATTTTATTTTGCAATTATTTAACTTACTAATTTAGATAATTTCATATTTAAAATTCTTTTATTCAAGTGAGCATATAGAATTTGTCTCTTCTAAAACTTCCGCTTTCGCATCTCCTACATCACAATCTCCATCACTATATAGCATTAATAATAATAACAAAGGTACTGTAACACAAGATCTCATGGTGTAAACACTACATTAATAATAACAGCAGCAACCTAACTCAAAATAAGGACTCCGGTAATGAAAATTCTCAACAACAGCCTCATACTCCATAATTAACCACATTCAAAGCTGTAATTGTTGATGGATCGCAAACTCGTTTAATGCATGACTCTTTTTAATTTGCAGCGGATTTCTGATCTGATTTTGTAGAGCCACAGCAAAATACTAATATTGTAAAAAACAGTTTTTTTTGAATGTTGATAGAAATGTGACTTAACGATTTTGGGATGAAAAATTCAATATGTATTTTGTTTAGTGTTCCTTAAAAATATTGTAGGATTTATGGGGATTATATTATAAAAGATTCAAGAATCGTGTGTTTATAGCTGAATCATTAATTTTTAATTCACACTCCTCATGATACGATTAAAGATTAGAACTGAATTCAGTTCGTCCGGATCAAACATGCTCCTCGAGGATTTTCTCAAACCGGATACCTCGATTGCAAAAGGGCACGTAAAGTATTAAATCCGAATCCAATCACTAATTTTAATTCATTTACAATCAGATAATGCCTAAACTTCAAACGACAGAAAATGTCTGGATAAGAACATGCAGCCAAATTAGATAAAATGAAGGCCTCATGATTTGAACGAATCTTTACAAATTCATATAATAAAAAGCTCATAGATTTACACGTTTTTGGTTTGCAGCAGTAAACTGGAGACTAATTGACTATGCATAATGACCCAAATGACCTGTGTCATTTGGGTCAGTTATAATAATGTATATCGTGGGTTCGGTGAATATAAGTATTAAACATTTGAGATTTAGATTTTTTTAAATAATTATTTTATTTCCTTTTGAAATGAGTATATGCACTATTGTTGATAATTATAAATGTTATTACAATTGGTACATTAATACAGTTTATTATACAGTCTCCTCCCGCTATATTCACATCGCAATTGTCTATAGTCACGCCTGAATATATAAATTTCGCTCACATTAGTCACATTCCTTATTATAAACCTGCATGCAAATAAGCAAATAAAATGCCTGACTGGACCATGTGACTAAAGCGGTACATGTAGTCAATGGCATCAATATAGGTGAAAAACAGGATATAGATTAATATATCATGTTATGCAATATCGAAAGAATATAAGATAAACATAACAAGTGTGTTTTAAGAAAAATGCCTGTAAATGGAAAGATAGATTTTTCTATAAATAAACATGATATATAAAGTATATACTGTATTCATATCATAAAAGTTACATTGAAAGTTTCTGCTCAAAGTTAAAAAAGTAGTTTAGCTGCCAATTAGAATAAATTTTTTCAAAATTGAAAAGATTCAACCATTCGGAAAGCTCGATCATGACCGTTTTCTTTAGCTTTTTGATACATTTTATTGCTAAGTCAAATATCTATTCCATATGAATAAAATATTACCAAGATTAAAATTTAGCCTTATTGTACATGTACCTAGAGATGCATCGGTTCGGTTTGCATCAGTTTGAAACCGAGATCATCAAAATTTTATCCACTTAGTGATGTGTAAAATCAAGGTTTTATGCCACTATTTAGTTAGTGATGTGATTATTAAAATATTCTTTGGCAAAAAAATCTATCAATAACAAAATACAAGTAATTTTTTGACATAAAAAATTATCAATAACGAAATTTGACAATATAAAAATAATTTTCTGACAATTTAAGATTAATTAACTACGTTATTTGTATTATGATGCTTGATATTCTGAAAATTATAATGATCGCGTCACTTTGTCTTTGTTTCTGTCCGTTTGTTTTGGTGGTGTTTTATTTCGTGTTCTTTATCGTTATGGCCTAATTTAATAACGATTTAATAAAAATTATAATCAATCTCCCAAATATCACGATTATTTTTCGCTTGAAAGGACGAAGATTTTGAGTTTGTTCATTTATTAGGCGTTTCAACTCTTCGAAGTCATCTTATAAGAATAAAAATAAAGCAATCTCAACATTCAAACAATCAAATCCTTTTAATTTATCTGAACAAATGGAACATAATAAGCTTTTAGTCACCTGGATAATTTGCGATCTTCAACCATTCATCGTTGTTGAAAATATATATTTTCGTAGAATGTTATCTTTATCTTTGTCCTCGTTATAAAATTCTTAATCGGCAAGAAGTCAAAGATATGACTTTAGAGATACTTAATACTCGTTATGCTAAAATTAGTACTGATTTGGCAAATATTCCTGGAAAAATAGCATCAACTGCGAATATGTGGACTTCAACAATCAATAGGGAAGCTTTTTTTAGGAATCACAATACATTACACAGAATTTTCATGGAATCTTCGCAAATTTCTTTTGGACATTATACAGGAGTTAGCTAATACAATTACAAATATATTGCAAGAACATAAATTATTAGAAAAAATCTTAGCAATGACAACTGATAGCACATCAGTAATGATTGTATGTGGACAAGAAATTACAAAACAAATTGAAGATGATATATCATAATTGACTTTTGCTCATTGTCTTATTTGTTGTTGAAGAATAATTATTTATTAATTTAATATTTTGTTTAGGATATCATTGCTATTTTAGTAGAATCTTTTGAATGTGCTACTAGGCATTTATCTACTACATCACATCCAACTTTAGCTGATATTTCACTTTATATTTGAATAATTTAATTGGACAAAATGAATTTACTCAAAATGAATTTACATCATCAATTAATCAAAAAATCGAGGAATATTGGTCAATACTGAATGAATCCTCATTTATTTCAACTATTTTAGATCCTAGAACAAAATTATCAAATTTTTTCTGACAACGAAGTTAATCAGACAGTTGCTTAACTAATGCATATCTATAGTATCTATCAAACGAAACTTACTTCTACAACAAATATCAACAATGCTTCTCAATCTTCAACTCGTCATTTTTTTGCAAATTTCACCGTAATCATTCATAATTGATAAGTATAATTCAACAAAAAAATCACAATTATATTCTAGAACATCTGAATTGGATCATTATTTAGCTTTACCACTTGATGAAAATGTTGCTCCGTTAAATTGGTGGTTAACGCATGAAATATGAATACCAATATTAAGTGCTATTGCTCGTGCTTATCTATGTATACAAGCAACAAGTATTGCTTCTGAACGAGATTTTTCATTTACTGGCAATACACTTACTCGTACTAGAAATCAGTTGTTACCTGAAACTGCAAGAGCTATTCTTTGTGCTAAAAGTTGGATCAAAAATGGTATTGGTAAGAATTTCAGATTTTGGTTTCTAATATTTAGTGTTTATATTTAAACATCAATTATCTTTTTTAATAGAATTTATAGTTCAACATCAATAAAACGAAATATATAGTATGCGTAAAATATATCAGTATTGTGTGATATCGTTAAATTTTAATGATTTATACACCATTCTACTCACGTGATGTTGTCACGGTATCACCGGTCTCGTGGAAGCACGATAAGGTGAAGCGCCAAGCAGCCTAAGCCGAATGAGAATGATAAATCTAATAGATTTACATCATGAATTACTTGATATATATCATCATATTAAGTAATTTTGTTAATTATAAAACTAATACTACTTATAACTCTATATATTTTGTATTAAATTTTTCTTTTATTAGTTCATATTGTGATGGATTAGAACTAGATTAAAGATGGATTACAATATAAAAGTAACTCGTCACGAAGTAGAGTAGACATTATTATAATTATCATCTTGAAAATGTATTATAGATTAATATTGTAACAAATTCTATAACTATAATAAAAAGTCTTCCTTAAATATATTCCTCTATCATAATGATCCTATTCAAGAAATATTAATCAACGCAGTGCCGTAATTGAAGAATACGATCTTACGAAGTATATGTTGATTGAGTAGTTCACGGAAAAGTATTAATATTCGATGTATTAGCGATCAAGGATTACCTTCTATGGTAGGAACTAGCGACATCAATATATCAATATTGAGTAGGGAATTCGACAAGAGGTCGTAGTAGACGTCGACAAAGAGGAGATCGATCAGAGCGATTTGGCAGGAGTTCGAAAATAATAGTACGGATTTAGTTAGTAAAGATCAATTAATATATTTTTTATAAAAAATATCTTAGAAATTTATTAGTTTTTTTTGTAGATACTTTAAATAAAAATCAATAGTAAACAAAATGAATTTTCAGCATCAGAGAGATATTTTTAATTGGCTAAATTTTATATGTGATTATATATATTTAATATAAATAATGATTAACTCATAATTTAATTATATAATATTTGAACAAGATTTTAACTTGTTCAAGAGCTAACTCTAAATATAATATTATTATAATAAATATATTATCAAATTTCAAATATTCTTATTATAATACTCTTTTTTAAACTATTTTTTCTTTAATATATCTTGTTATATTTTTAAATAAAAATATATCTTATCTCTTTATTTTATTTGTTTATTTATAGTTCTTTTATTTTTAAAACTTGTAATTGTATACTAAAATAACAAATAAGTTATGAGTAAAGTATAAATAAAATTTATATAATCTCAAATCTATATAAATATCTCTGCTCTCAAACATGAAATAAACATACTTGAATAGCAATAATTTCTTTATTTTTAAAAATACTTGAATTATACTTATCTTATAATTGTTTTTATATCTTTTACTTTGATATTCTGCTTTCAATTATTTCTTCTATCATAATAAATTATATTCTAATTAATTATATATTTTTCTTATCTTAAAAATATAGGTAATGAATGCTCTTCACTTAAAATAAGTCAAGTATATTTATTTGATTTACAGAGATTCTTGTAAGCTTTTTCATATATAAAAGCTTAGTTTTGTTTTTGATATATACTTTTTATTTATCTAATAATTAAAAAGATACTGTTAAAAGGTTTAATTAATATACTAAATCTTTAATTTTAGTTATAGTTTTTATTATTTTAGATTTAGATACCTACTCTTGTTATATTTTGTAATTATATCTCTTATTAATTATATTCATTTTTGTCTTATATTAATATAATATTTGTAAGAATTAATACTAGAAAATCTTTAAAATAATCATAATCTTCTTTACTTTTATAAATAATTTAGTCTAAATTCTCAAAACTTATTATAGATGATATTTCTAATAAAATTTATTTTTATAAATATAGTTTATAATAATAAATTCAAAAATAAATATATATTATATTTTATATCTTAAGTTTATTTATAACTATCAAAAAATTCTTATTTTTAAATATTATTTTTTAATATCTTTTAAATATTCTCTATTAGTTTCAGATCTGGAAAATTTACTAGTTAATTAATAATTATAATTTTATTTTTTCTTATTTTTCTCACAGTATATATTAATATATTATTATATTAAAAAATTATTTGATTTCTAATTAATTCTTTAATTATATATTAAAATAGAAGTAATTAAGTTTTTAAGATTTTGAGTTAAGTATTTTTTATATTTATCACAAAAAATTAATAATTTTTTCATAAAATATCTTTAATCTATTATAGATTTTTATCTATTTTTAAAGATAGATATCAAATAATTAATTTTAAACTTTTTTTAGAATATCATTAAATTCTTAATTATTATAATTACTTTTTAATTTTTATATTGATTTTATTAAAGAAAATTATTTTTGATTAATAATAAACTAATTTATTTTTATTTATTTCATACTATTTAATATAAATATATATATATATATATATTTCTAAGATATAAAATTTCTTTGCTATAATATATAAGTAAAGTTCAGAGTTATATAATATATTTATAATAATTGATAAATTATAAGTGAGATCTAAATTATTAATTAGTTTATATAGTAATATATATTATTTTTTACTAGTTTTATATAAATAAATTTTTTTTATAATTATTTAAGACTAATAATCTTTCTAAATATTGGTACTTTTTTAAGTTTATGCATATATAAATATTTTAAAATAGTAATAGTGACTGTATTTATAGTAATTATTTATTTTTATAGCTTTAAGAGATTATACAATTAATTATCTTCTCAATAAGATAATATATGCAAGATTTACTTTTAATAAAATATAATTATCTTCTTAATAAGATAATTTATATGTATTTTACTTCTAACAAAATACTTTGTCAATAGAGCAAGAAGAAAATAAAATAAAATATATGATAAAATATGTATTTATTAAAGAAAAATACTAATTAATTACTCTTAACTTAGTAGCTAATTCTTTCTATTAAACTTAATTATTCTTTTTGATTACTTCTTAATTTTCTATATATAATATTTTCTTGCTATACTAATTATAAATTATTTCTAACATAATATTTTACTTAATTTACTTAAAAACAAGTAGAATTTTAAAGAAATGATCATAAAGAATATTAAATATATAATAATAAAAAATTTAAAATTAGTAAAATATTAAGTTATTCAAAGTTAAAGTAAAAAAAAAATAATAATAACTAATTAGGTAATTATTAATTTAATAAAATTATAAATTAAGTATAACACACATAGCTAAATTAATAAAAGAATAAGACTAAATATGGGTAATAATATAAATTAAAAATAGAATTAATAATAAATAAAATTAATTAATATAAATTTCTTGCTTATTTAATTTAGTAGTAATTAGTAATTACTATGCTATATACTATAGTTATACTATATGTTGCATTACATTTACTATATCAAAAATAGGTGATTGACTACAGAATCTTCAGTTTTAAGAGATTTATTTTATAAATCTTTTAATTATTATTAATAATAACTATTGATTCTAAATTATTAAACTCAATATATAATTTTAAATAATTATTAATGTATGAATTTTTCAAGACTTTTTTATCTTTATTTCTAAGTTTATAGACTTCTTTGTCATATACTTTATGAATATAGAATGATTCTTTCTATTTTTTACTAAACTTATCATAATATTAGTATTGAATTTCTATTTATTTTATCAATACTTTCTGTTTTATCTGAAAAACTGTTGATCTTTATTTCTTGTCATACTGTTTTTTCTGTTTTAACTAATTTTTTTGAATATTATTAAGAACTAGTTTTCATATAATCTTTAGTTTATTAATTAGTTTACATATTCTTTTAACAAGAGCTTTTTCAAAGATGAGACTATCAAAATCTTTTAACTTAATATCTAATGATATAATTACTTATCAATCATATACTATTAAAAAGATTCAAATAAAGTTGTACTTTATTTTATTATTCTATAAATAAATAAAACTGAAGATAGGTAATGGTTCTAATCTTTTTTATAAATCTGAATATATTTAGATAATGAAATATATAAAGTTTAGTTTAATCTTTCAACTAGTCTATTAGTCTGAAAATGATAAGATACAGAAAGTCTATATTTAATCTGATATTTTTCTAATAGTTTTTAATAATTTTATTAATGAATATAGTTTCTCTATCACTAAGTATTTCTTTTAAAAATCTATATCTTATTATTATATCTTTATAAAGAAAGAGAATAATTATACTTATAGAAGTATTAGTAATTAATCTTGCTTTAGCCCATTTAGTTAGATAGTTAATAATAACTATAATATAATAATTTCTATTATTAGTTACTGGAAGAGATTTTATCAGATTAATTCTAATCTTTTCAAAAGATATATTTACTTGAATAGATATTATTTTATTATTTTTATATAATTATCCTTTTTATTGATATATATTATAAATTTTGATATATATATCTATATCTCTATATATTTGAAACTAATAATAGCTTTTTATTATTTGATTATAAGTAATTTTAATTTCAAAATATCTAGATGTAATATTAGAGTAATTATTATAAAGAACTAATTTTATTTTTGTTAATTTTATAATTAATAATGGATGATCAATATCCTATCTATTTCTTTTATATAATTTATGATTTTAAATAAAATATTTCTTTGATTCTGTCAGCAGTTATATCTATTTTTTCTTTGAAAATTCATTAGATATTATCAATATATTGAGATAATTATATAATTCTATATAGTTATCCAAATTCATATTTTATTTTTTTCTTTTTTTAGATATATATGATATTCTAAAAAGTGAATTAATATTAAAATAGATTCTACTGGATTTGTATTTAACTTTGAAATTATATTTTCATAAAGCTATTATTCAATATACAAGTCTTTCAGAAGAGTTTAGTTTATTAATTAATCACTTGAATGCTAAGTGTTCAGTAATTAGTAATTAGTATGAATAAAATATTAGATAGCAAATAAGATTTAAATAGTTTAACTATTCAAATAACTCCAAGATATTCAAGCTTTGTTGTAGTATATTTACTTTTTTTCTTGCTAACTCTTCTATTAGTATAAGTAATTATGTGTTTCTTCTTTTTATTATCATATTATGCTAGTACAGTATCTAATTCTAATTCAGAAGTATTAGTAAAAAGAGTAAATAATTTTATAAAGTCTGGATATATAATAATTGATGATGAGGTTAAATATTTTTTAAGTGATTTAAAAACTATTTATTGCTTTTTTATCTATTTAAACTCTTTATTCTTCTTGAATAGTTTATGTAAGAGAGTTGCTAATTTGACAAAATTCTTGATAAATTTTTGTAATAAGAAATAAGTCTTATAAATTCTCTTAATAATATAATATTAGTAAATATTAGAAATTCTTGTACTTTTCTATTTTTACTAGATCAAGATGAATTCCATCTTTGCCAATAACATAGTCTAGAAAGACTAATTAATTCTTTTTAAAAATATATTTATCTGACTAGAGCTTTATATTTGCTTGTCAAAGCTTTTTCAGAACTTTTTATATATGAATTACATATTTTTTTCAAGTTTTAGAATATATAATTATATTATCTAAGTATATAACTATAAATTTTTAATATATTTCTTGAAGATTTTATTTATTAATCTTTGAAAGATAGCTGGAGCATTTATAAGTCTAAATAACATTATATTAAAGTGGAATAAGTCTTTATTAATAATAAATACAATCTTTTTCCAGTCTCTTGAATGCATTTCTACTTGTTAAAATTCACTAGCAAGATTTATAATAATAAAATATTTAGTATTTTTTAAAGAAGTTCAAAAGTTTATCAATTCATAGTAAGAGATATTGATCTTTCTTGATAACTTTATTTAATTTTCTATAGTCTATACACAACTAGAATTTCTCATTCTTTTTTCTCACTATTACTATTAATGCTAATCAAGAACTATCAGAAGAAGAAATTATTCTATTATTTAGTATCTTCTGAATTTCTTTTTTCAAGAAGTTATTTTTCATAGGCAACTTCTAATAGTATGGCTAAAGAGTAATAGATCTTTCTTTCTTTAAATATATTTCATATTAGAGTATATTAATTCTATCAGGTTGGATTATATCAAAAAGATCTTAATATGAATTCAGAATTTGATATAGGTATCATTGTTATTTTAAATTTAAGTCTGACTCAATCATAATTAGAGTGATATTTAATGACAGTTAAGATAATATTTTCAACTATCTATATATACTTTATTCTATCTTGTATTAAATATATTCATATTTTTTTCTATTATAAATACAAGTATTATAATCTTTTAATCTTTCTTATTGAATTCTTTCTTTTTTCTCCTGTTTAATAACTTTATCATTAATTTTTATAAAGTTTTCTTGAACTTTCATCTTCATTACAAGCTGCTCACTTTGTTCTTTATATATTATATATAAGAGCTGGCCAATCAATTCTTTTTCATATTTAAATTTATCATCTTTATTCTTAAGAGTAAGATTTTCAAGTTCTCTCTCAAGACTAATCAACTTCATAATTGATCTTTGCTAAGTATAGATAACTAGGATAATTATAAACTCTTCTATTACCTTCAAGCTTAAGAGTTCTTTATCCTAATTCAAAATAGCTTTAGACTATTTTGCCTATTGATTGCTAAGTAACAGATTATATTCTGCTTTTTTCATAATTAGAATATCTATTTGTTAATTTAGATCTCCAATTTTTATTTTTAATTCTTTTACTTTATCTAGTAATTATTCAGACTTTTCATTTATATCTATGAGACTGATATTAGATAACTTATCAATTTGTTTGTTTATCTATTTTAGAAATCTGATTAATATGATATTGCTAACTAATTTATTATCAATTATTATCCTGATAAATTGGTCTTCTACTTTTTCTTTATAGTAGATCTTATCTATTATTTTTTCATTCTTTTTTTCTAGATTTTTATTCATTTAGCAATTATTATAAAAATATTATTGAAGATTTTTGAGATTAACTCATATTCTGATCTTCTTCAGTTACAGATTCTAGTTTAAATATATAATATTATTATTAATAGTGATATTAAAAGATGGAAATATAATAGATTATTCTTCTAAGAGTTATTATAGTTATTATAACAAAAGATTATTATCTGAAGCTATAGCAGTAATATTGATTTCAAAATTGACTAGTTGTTTGATATTTATATTTCTTTTTATATAGCTATTAGTATAATATTCCATTTTATTATATTTGAAATACTTAATATTTAAGATGCTATTATTATTATTTGCATTCTTTCTTGATAACTTATAATTATAAGCTATATGATTATTTTTACCATAATTATAATAGATCTTGTTTTGATTAGAGTGACTATTAGCACTTTGATTATTCTGAGTTAATAGCTTTTTTATCTATTCTGTAAGATTAGTTATAGCTTTACTTATATTATTTATTGAATTTGAAATAGTAAAGAGAATATCAAGATTTTGTAATATAAAAGAAATAGAGTTAAGAGAATTCTGATAAGTCTGTCTATAGCTAGACTTAATACTAATTACTTTTATGATTACTGAATCTAAAGTATCTGAATTAGATTTATTTACATAAAAGATAACTTTTAATTTTAATATTAGAAAATTTTTTGAAGTAATTTGTATCAATTTTTATCATTATTTATATATCAATATATATTAAAATTGTTAATGTATATTAAAACAGATATTTGATATATATTAATATATATTGAAGTTATTGATATTTATTATTTAATAAAATATATCATTAAATATTATTATTTAATGATATATATTATTATTTAATGAAGTATATTATTAAATAACATTATTTAATAATATATATCATTAAATATTATTGTTTAATAAAGTATATCATTAAATATTATTATTTAATAATAAATATTATTAAATATCATTATTTTATGATATATATTATTAAATATTATTGTTTAATAGTAAATATCATTAAATATTATTATTTAATAAACTAGATTATTAAATATCATTATTTAATGATATAGATTATTAAATATCATTATTTAACAGTGTAAATTTATTAAATATTATTATTTAATGGTATAAATCATTAAATATCATTATTTAATAATATAAATTTATTAAATATTATTATTTAATAGTATAGATCATTAAATATTATTATTTAATAGTATA
>CAJVPS010001154.1:0-17057 GCA_910591765.1 Ambispora leptoticha | reverse complement strand
GAACTTTAGCTATTTTTTGAGCTAAAAATAAAAAATATTTGTTAGTAAAATTAAAAACTTTTATATGTAAGGAAAAACATGTATTTTACTGATTATAATTAGTAAAAAATTTGAGTGTTGCATTACTTTTGATGGTCACTGTATATACTGTATTTAATTAATTAATTTGTTCTAAAAATCATATAATTGCAAAATACACTTATCTAGTCAATAATTATTTTTAAAATATTTATTTGTTCTACAAAAAATATTATTTTTGCAAAAAGTAAAAATTTAACAAAAGCTAAATGTACGGAGGTACCATTCCAGTTCAAACTAAGACTTTAACTTTCGAAATTTCATCATTATGAACTTTATGACACATTAAGGAAGGCATGTTTTCAATCAAGAATACCATTTATCCTTTTCTATGCGTTTGAAACATCTATATGCTACATGATAACTTTAGATACACGAGAATTCTATCGTGGCCCTGATCTATCGACGAAAGAACCAAAATATTTTGTTGTTGAGTGACCTTTAAAGTTTAGTATTTGTGGGGTTTACAAAAATAATAAAATGAACAAAGAATTCCTAATAATTTCCTGCTTTTCGAGACAAATGTTGAAAAGTTCAAGGAGCTTGGGATTGAATGACAAATGAGCATCGTAAACAAATTGCCACATATATCAAACAGATATTCTTTAATAAAATATTTCATGTAATAAATGTACCGCATGAAAAAACAAAAGCCAAGGGTAGCAGCAAGCATTTAACATCAAATAACAAATTTTCAAAATACAGATTTTTCGCAGCACAAATTTAAGCGCTGAATAACCACAGAAAAATTTTGCGTTTTACCAAACATTTCGAGTTATTCTGATTATAATTTAACCATCTTCCTTTAAATTATAAATTGTTAAGCATTTTTAAATTAAAATTAAAATTATATTGTTATCCTATACGTGCATTCGTATTTCACTATTTCATGCTGTATTTATTCATTGGTGGAAGATAGGAGAAATAAAATAGTATAAAGATATATCTTAAATTTTCCATTTTCAAATTAAACAAAATTTTAATTCCGTAGCCGTAGAAATGTCGGAAAATTGCGAGAAACAATTTTTTTATCGAAATATTATTTATTTAGTTCTAAATTATATTCAGAAGTAAGGTTTTAAGTTTACCACTTTAAAGTTTGTTTCATAATTAGCTTTAAACTTTGGAAGATAAATTCAATTATTTATGTGTGTATGTTTATTGTCTTTATTACAAAGTTAATATAATTTAGACTTTGACGCATACGTATTAAGTCTCTTATGTACATGCACATGTATTTAGTATTTTTACATAATTTTTGAACTTTGAAATCATCAAAAAACGGCCAATTAAAATTTGCAAAAATATGTAACAAATTCGTTACATAAGTAATGTAAAATTTTTTTAGCCAGCACATTCTTAAACCAGAATCACTGTGTTTATAGTTTTTCAATATACATATACAGTGCATGTTGATTTTGTACATAATTGAAGATGTAAATACCCAGGCGTAAACGTCTCCATACGCAATGATGTCATTCGATATGTAGCACGAAATTTCAAACATGCTTGGCGAGAGTGTGTTTTAACAAAATAAAAGAATCCATAGAATAACATTAGACCTAAATATAAACATTGCTTGTTAACATTACCTTTTGTAAATTGTATCAACAATTTTACAATTTGAAATTAGCTTCGACTTTCCACACCACAAAGAATGAACATATGACAAATGTATGAAGTTCATGAATAATATTAATTGGAATATGAATACGCATCATCGAGTTGAAAGCTGAAATCGACCCTGGTGAAAAGTTATTGATGTAGCATAGTGTGATTAGAAAATGATTGTCATCAATCATCGTACAAGAAATAACCAATAAAATGTACTGACCAGGTACCCCCCCTACCAAAAGTCTTCGGCAGTGTTACGTAATCAAGATTTTCAAAAAAAAATTGCGAAATTTCAAATCAAATTATCGTAAAAACTTTCTTTATAATACTCAATAAAATTTATATCACTCGAATCATCTAATCATGAACTTTTTAAATTTAGTATTAATACATTGTGGGGATTCCTCCACTATCAATTACAGCATTAACTCTACATGGCATACTATTTATCAAATTTTCTAAGACATTTCCATCAATTTTCAACCACTCTTCCTTCAAAATGGCAATAAGTTCTTTCTTATTTTTTGGTAGGGGTTTGTGGTCATGCACTTTCCTTCCAAGATGATCCCATAAGTGCTCAATTGGATTGAGATCTGGGCTCTGAGCAGGCCACGGAATAGAAGATATCAAATTTTCTTCTTTTCATTTAATTACTGTAGTTGCTCTATGTACAGAAGCATTATCATCTTGAAAAGTAAAGCTAATATTTTTATCTAAGCTTTCTATATAAGATAATAAATATGTTTCTAGTAAATTTTTGTATATCTCACCTGTAATATTTTTCTCTAATACTACTAAAGAACTTAGCTTATTTCTAACAAAACAATATCAAATCATTATTCCATTATTGCCAGACTTTACTGTAGGAACCAAACAATTCAAGTCATATTTTTCATGAGATTTATGCCAAACTCATTGCTATTTATCATTTTCAAATAGAAGAAATTGGAATTCATCACTCCAAATAATATTATCCCATTCTTTATTTCAGGATTTATGTGTCTGACACTATTTAAGTTAATTTTTTCTATTATTCTCTGAAATGAATGATTTTCTTTTTCCAATATGGCAAAATAATTATGCTTATGCAACATACATCTAGCTATACTCATACTAATATGGATAAGATTAAGTTTGTTAAAATATTCAGTAATTTCTTCAAGAGAATCTTTTCTATTTTCTCTGGCTTGATATATAAGAATATATTCTCTATAGCTAGACAAAACAGATAATCTTTCAGAATAATCAGCAATATCTGTAAGATTCTTTTTATAGAAATTATTTATAATATTCTGACAAGTAGTTCTGAATATTTCAAGAATTTTAGAAATATTGATAGCATTATGATTACCCTTGGAAAGTTTAATAATTATTTTATATTCAAAAATAGTTAGTTCATAATGACTTGTTATTTTTTCAAGAAACACACAGGATAAGAGACTAAGACAATTTTATTTTTGAAAAGTTTTGATTTTTATAGTGCAAATCACTTAAAAGTGTCATTAGTTTGAAATTTTTTTTTGATAATAATATATAATTTTTATATAAAATTATAAGTAAATTTATAAAATTGTCACTGATAGTGACAAAAAATTTTTTGCTTATTATATAATAAAAAATTATAATTTTTAATTATATATAATATATATTATTATATATTTAATTACTATAAATAGTTATTTCAAAATTAAATTGTAATTTTATTTAAATTCTTGATAAAGATATTCTGGTATTTTTCTGTGATTTATATTTTTTTACTGCATATTTAGCAAGTTTATCTGTTATTTCATATCTATATATATTCATATAATGATATTTTTTTCTTGTAAATTGACAAATAGTTATTAAATCAACTAAAGCTAATACTTTTGGAATAATTTCTTATAATCTTTTTCAAGAATAATACAATTTTATCTTGCAAATCATTTGGCAGAACTCCAATATCTTTCAATAAAATTTAACTCACAATAAAATTTAGGAAGAAAAATACAAATATAATTTGATTCTTTAATTATTTTAGCTAAAATATCTTTTTGTACTAAAAAATCTGGTTGAAGAGAAATAATTTTTCTTTCATAATAATTGATATAATTAAGATTATTTGCTTTTTCATGATATAACTTGTATTTATTAATCATATTTTATTTTCATAATTCTCTTTCTGCTAAAATTTGTTTGATATTTTTTGATTATTTATTATCAAAGTTCATTGATTATTAGGTCTCCATCTTATATCTTTCATTTTTGAAACATTTTTACCTTCAGATCCAACATTCATTCTTTTTGTAACAAGAATATCTGACATAAATGCTTCATAATTTGAACTATTATCAAATATAAAAACTCCAACTTATATTGAAAATATTATTTCAAATATTGAAATTATTTTTAATTTTACTTGGTTAACTAAATATTAGCTTGTCTAATAACTATCTTCATTTTTTTCTGACTTCAAATATACATATGCTTCTTCTGAAATAGTTAGATTTGATAAAATTTCTTCTGATATTAAATAAAAAAATCTCTAATTTTCAGTTAAAAATTCACTAATCATAATTAATTTTTTATTTCTCTTTTTACATAATGGCAATTATCCATTTTGAGTCTAAATATCTCTCTTTTTATTATTAGAATAAAATATGTTCACACTTATTTTCTTTCAATTATAATAAAACTTGATACATATCATTTTCTTTATAAGTTATTATCAAATACTTATATTTTTTTTTCTTAAGAAATAATTTTTGATATTGAATCACATCCTTATACTTATGATCATCATAATAAATTCTTTGTTTATATGATTGATAAAAGTATTTCAAAATATTAAGCCAATATCATGCAGTTGATATTGAAATTTTTTTTTATAATTTCTAGATTAGGAATTAATTATTGTTTAATAAAATTCTTAAAAGTATATGATGTAATATTTTTATTTTGACTCCTAATCTATTATTGATATTTGTTAGTAATATCTTTATCATCTATTAATCAAATTATTTTCTGATATTGGTCTTACAGAGAAACTGAAAGTGAGTCATATTAAACTAGTATTTGGCAATATCTCTGATATTATGAAGTTTGAAGAGATCATAAGATAAATAAATTATTTTTACTACCTCTTCACTTGCTATCATTTTTTTCATGCCATTTATTTTTGTTCTAATAAGATATTTATAAATGATACATTTTTTATTATATTCATTAACAGATATTATTTTGTGAAGAGATTTAAGTTTATCTTTTAATATTTCTAATTTTTGTTTGATTTTGAAATCTGGAGTTAATGTTGGTGAAGTTGTCATTAATATTGTCATTAGTACTACTATTGATATCACTATTAGAATCATTATTAGTACTGCTATTAGTATTATTATTAGAGTTACCATTGGTATTGCCATTAGAGCTGTCATTGGTATTGTTATTAGAGTTATTATTGATGCTGCCATTAGAACTACTATTGGTTCTGTCATTGGTGCTGCCATTAGAGTCATTATTAGTGCTGTTGTTATTAATATTATCATTAGTATTGCTGTTAGAAGCATTATTAATGCTTCAATTGGTTCTTCCAATAATATTGTCATTGCCACTTCTGATGTACCAAAAAACTGAATAATTTTAGATATTTCTTTGAATGCCTTTGTCCATAAACCATTTGGATCATATTTATTATAATAGGTTAATTTTGGAATTTTTTTGGTTAGGTAAGGATCCTATTTTTTTCTTTCCAAGAATGCATTTGGATTCCAAATTAAATTTAAACTAATATCTAATAAATGATTTTGAATTTCTCTTTCTGTCTCAATGTCATTTTCTGACTCCTAGTTACTATCTTCCTCATTATCCCATTCATTTTCCATAGCATCATTATCATTATCCAATCTCTTAACAATATCTAATTTCATCTCATTCTCCAAAAACTCTTCCACATCCTCGCTTATATCATTGATTTCCCTACTAAAAAAATTCTTTGCATTATTACTAGTTTCATCGACCAATGGTCTCTTTGTTATTTCAGAGATCACAAACCTTCCTCTTTTATTTCATCCACGCTGCTGAGCAGTACATTTAGCTTTGCTTGGACATGACATTAGTTGAAAAAAAAAATAAATCCACAATGATCATTGGCACATGCATATATGCTTATCGGGAAAGTCCAGAATTATCATAATGTGGTCACATGATCACCTATCAGAATTTCACGGGAGATGAGTCCGAAATTTTAATTTTATTAATAAAACTCCTGATTTTTAAAACCTTATAACACAAAATACTTTTAATAAATATAAAATTTGAAACCATAAATATGAAACTCAAATGGCTATTCTATTATAAATATGGTGTCAAATTGTTAGTTTATCATTATGTATAAAGTTATAAGAGCTCAAAATTGACTAAAATTTTGACAGCTATAAGTGAACTGTACCATAGCTATTCGAGAAAAAAAGTACTTTAAATTTAGTTAGATCTACGAGGAGAAATACCATTTTAAAAAAATCTAACGTGGTAGAATTTTATTGGCCAATCATGAACTGCCAAAGACTTTTGGTAGGGGGGTGTAAGTTCGCAAAATCAGGCAATAAACATGATTTAATCCTTCCTTAAAATTTTAAAACAAATCATTATTCTGAAACTATTCTTCATATTACCATTCCGAAATTTTTTATTGTTTGTTGTATTTGAGGATAAATGATTTCGTCACATTATTTGTCAGCGATAAAAGCTGAATCTGTATTATTACCCTCACCTTTCATTATAAACATTATCCATTGCAAATATCATCTTATCACAAGCTCTTAATTTTTTCTATCAAGAAGGAGCTGTAATTGGAGCTTCTGCTGTTGATATCAATGTTGTAAGAAAATTAGAAATTGCAATTCAATACATTTAAATTGAAAACTAATATTAATTATCTTTAGATATATATTTCAGCATCAACTAATATTATTTATTTTATAAAATAATCGCATATTACAAGAGATTTGATAAATTTAAATTTGATGAATTATTATAGCAACCACATCACATTCTTAATAATTTAATAATTCATCATCCATAATTCTGAAAATCTTCCTCCATTTCTTTATAAAATCTTCATTCATAATTCTAAAAATTCAATATCTCAATCATTCAATATTACCATTCAATCTTGAGTTTGAATAATAATCGAATGCTTACTGTTCTGTTACTCATACCCTCTCTTATAATACTCTCACATTTCCTCATAAAATTCTTCTTGATAAACTAACATTTTAAATAGAATTATTGTGTTTTTTGATACGAAAAACAAAATATCAATTATTTTAAATATTAGTTTATCTTAAATTTCCATAGATATTGAATTTGTAATAATGTTGAATTTGTCAGGATATTAGGTTGACGAAAAGGTGAGCTATCAGTTGCTAAATTATTAGACGCTGGTTTGTCAAGATTAAAAATTACTTACGGGACAAGATAATTTCTTTCGTACATGATTTTAATTATTGTCAGCTTGTAACGAAGATCATTTTTTTGCTTTTATCCCTTGAACTAACTTATTAAATTGTTGATTAGTTAAATTATTTAGATTTTTAGCTGATAAACGGTTATTCTATAAATTGATTTTCTCATTTAGTAAATAACGATAATTCCGCAAAATCTATTTCTGATTATCACTTAGTAACGCCATATATAATGTATGTACAGTATAATGATATAACAGAATCATCTTATACCGGCCTAAAAGAGTCGATTCAATGCGGCCGGTATAAAGGACTTTGACTGTATATTTTTTTTTACTTCTCTATTTATTTCATTTAACTTATTCTCTATTATTTATTTGCTTCTATATTGTTTATTAGAGGGAGGAAAATATTGAATCAGACATGTCACATTTTTAAAATGCAAGATAAATAATCATAAATTTTGAAAGCGGTTAATGTATGCGTAAACACATGAAGTTGAAACCGTTTCTGTTAACATCTAAATACATGTACCTGTATATGGTTTTCTTGCAAGTTACACGGCATATCTCGTTTTTTTCGATTTCGTGTGATACAATAACATCAAAATCAACCTATTGAAATTCTTCATTTTTTTCGATTTCGTGCGGTATACTAATATCAAAATCGGTTTTATCACCAAAAAAAATGAGTTCAATAAATTAAAGAAATTAATGAAAATAATATCAAATATTAATTTTTACCTTCATTTGGAAAATACAAACTGACACTTGCAGAACCTAAATATTTGTGATATATTAAATCAATCTGAAATGTCATTTTGATTGAATGTAAAAACAATGTGCGAACCTGTATCAGTTTAGATTGATATTAATTTTGACGTAAAGATTCGGCCGGTGTAGATTGCACTTGAGTGAATTTGTTGTTTTTTGGTTTTATTTGTAGGAATGTCTTTTTAATTCATTTTCTCGTCAAGTTCTTGTAACTCAAGTTTAAGATGTTCTTTAATTTCTTAATTTGTTTTAAGGTATTAAAGAACTGTAGCACTGAAAAAGCATCCGTTTCCTCTCCTCATCATCATCGTCGTCGTTGTCATCATCGTTATATATGTTTTTGATAGAGTAAATAAAGTTATAAAGTTCCTCAACAGTTGGTCTGTTTTTTGGAATTGGATCCCAATATTTTTCAATACACTACCTTCCAAAAAGTATCCGGTCAAGCTTTTCCTGAATTACTCAAGATCGGACGGACATATTAACTAGCTAATTTTTTTTTAAATAAATCCCCTGATTCTGACGATTAAGTACATATGTTTATATTCGCGTAATAACGCGTAGATCAGCATTAATAAACAAAAACGTAAACATTCCTCTTTTTTTAAAACTGCGCCATTCGACATGGGAAAAAGTCGTGAATTAATGAGTTTGAATGCGGAAAAATAATCAGTTTACGGATAGCTGGAAGAACACATGAAGCTATTGCTCATCTTTTAAAGATTCCAAAGAGCACTGTTACAGATACACTACCTTCAGAAAAGTATCTGATCAACCAAAATAATATTTTATCTATTTCAAATTTTGATATAAACATAATATTTAATATTCAGTAGGCCATCCTTGGCTCCTAATACATGCTTCAATTCTATATGGCATGCTTTCTATAAGTTTAATATAGGAATTTTTCTCTATTCATCTTGCAACATTTCCTCAAGTTCATGAAGATTTCTTGGTTGTATAGTACGTTTACTACATCTTCGTTTGAGTTCATGCCATAAATGTTCAATCGGGTGGTTGAGAGGACCAGTCAGGAAGTATCTTAACTTTTTTCTTAGCAATTCATTCTTTGACATCTTTTGCTATATGAACTGAAGCATTATCATCTTGGAATGTATAAGATATTTATAATATTTGGTTCAAATAAATAGCAATAAAAATTTTTCTAAAATATCAATATAATCTAGCCAATCCATTTTCTCTTCAATAGATCTAATCCTTTTTCTGAAAAGCATTCCCATACCATGATATCACCATCATTATATTTGACTATAGGAGTCAAATGTTTAATATCATATTGGACACCATTTTCTCACCAAATATAACTAGATCCATCATTTTCAAAGAGTAAATCATAATTTATCACTTCAAATTACTGTTTTCTATTTTTAAATTGACCAATTTTGCCACTTTATACATCACTTTCACATTGAGATTCTGTAAAGAGTGACTTTTATGCAGTAATTTGTGAATGAATTCCTATTTGATAAAGTGCTTTATGAATAATATTTTATAAAATATTTTTATTTTTTAAATTCTGGAAATTGTGATAAATTTTACTAAGAGAAGATCAATTATTCTTTTTTATAATTTTTTTTGTGTTTGGTAATCATTATTATTCATGAAGGGTGATCTTCTGGTTCTTTTAGCATTTGATCTATTATTAGAATTAGCATGTCAGGTGATTATACACTACCCTGCAAAAAGTATCTGGTCAAGCTTTTTCTAAATTACTTAGATAGATATATTAACTAACTAATTTTTTAAATAAATCCCCTGGTTCTCATGATTAAGAACATATATTTATATTTGCATAATAATGCATAGATCAGCTTTAATAAACAAAAATATAAATATTTCTCTTTTTTTTAAAACTGTACCATTTGACATAAGAAAGAGTCATGAATTAAATGAGTTTGAATGTGGAAAAATAATTGGTTTATGGATAGCTGAAAGAATACATAAAGCTATTGCTCATCTTTAAAGATTCCAAAGAGCACTGTTACAGATATAATCACCCGACATGCTAATTCTAATAATAGATCAAATACTAAAAAAAAACCGGAAGATCACTTTCCATGAATAACTAAACACTAAAAAAAATTATAAAGAAGAATAATCAATCTTCTCTTAGTGAAATTTATCACAATTTCCAGAATTTAAAAAATAAAAAAGTTTCACAAAATACTATTTGAGAAGTACTTCATCAAATAGGAATTCATTCACAAATTGCTGCGCAAAAGTCACTTCTTACAGAATCTCAACATGAAAATCAATTAAAATGGTGTATGGAGTGGCAAAATTGGTCAATTCAAAATGGAAAACAGCAATTTGGAGTGGTTTACTCTTTTTAAAAATGACAGATCTAGTCATGTTTGGTAAGAAAATGATATCCGATATGATATTGAAAATCTGACTCCTATGGTCAAATATGGTGGTGATGGCATTATGATATGGAGATGCTTTCAGGGAAGGATTAGGTTCACTTGTAAAGTTGAAGGGAAAATGAATCAGCTAGATTATGTTGATATTTTAGAAAAAAATTTATTGCCATTTATTTGAACCAAGCATTATAAACAACCTTATGCATTCCAAGATGATAATGCTCCGGTACATACAGCAAAAGATATCAAAGAATGGATTGCTAAGAAAAAAAGTTAAGGTACTTCCTGACTGGCCCTCTCAATCGCTGGACCTTAACCTGATTGAACATTTATGGCATGAACTCAAATGAAGACGTAGTAAACGTACTGTGCATCCAAGAAATCTTCGTGAGCTTGAGGAAATATTGCAAGAAGAATGGAGAAAAATTCCATATATTAAACTTATAGAAACATGCCACATAGAATCGAAGCATGCATTAGGAGCCAAGGATGAACTACTGAATATTAAATGTCATGTTTATATCAAAAATCTCAAATAAATGAAATATTACCGGATACTTTTCCGAGGGTAGTGTAAATTTGCACCATCCAGGAACATCATTTGGTATCGTAGGTCGTACTCCTTTATAGATGTCTAATACAAGATCTCTACCATGACTTCGTTTACCGAATGGTTGTATTACAATTTCGTACATAACCATTCCAAAGCTATAAATATCTGCAGCGTCAGTATAACACCTCTGGACTCATATAAGGAAGGACTCCACAGATTTCTTGGTTAGATTTTTCAATATTTGTTGGAATGCTAAATCCAAAATTAGCAATATGAGGACCACAGTATATTAATAAATTTCCAGGATGAAGGTTATGATGCACAAATTTCTCCTTGCAATGTTCGTTAGTTGAATGATAAAATAATATAATATTTTAATTTTTGTTTCCAAGTAAATTTTTCGCAATTGGAATTAATATATTACCATTGTTCATTACTATCAAGCATTCATTCGTAGTTGGATTTTTTAGTTATTCCATAATAACCATAAGATTTAAATTTAAGAGCAGTTTGAATCTATTTTTGAAAATTTAATTGCATTAGAAAACAAAAGTAACTTTTACTTTAGAAATGTTCATTTTTTGCCTCGTGAATAAACTCTGACGTAATTTGCCTTGAATTGTGCGATGATTTCAACACAACTTTTCTTTCTCCTTTTCGTCAAATTTATTTTCTTTATGTTCCCACTTGGGATAGGGATAGTAATCGAATGGACCATCCAACCAGGTTACTTTATAAATTGACCCAAAACCTCCTTTTGCAAGACATTCAAAGTTGGTGAATCTATCAAAAGGAATCCATTCGAATAATTTTTTTTATTAATTTTGTTGCATTCTTTTATTAGATTGTCGATATCTTTATCTCCGCTAGACAATTCATCGTTATAAATTCGTTTGTGATATTTGAAACAGTCAACGCAGGAATTATTTTCTTGATAAATAGTACATTTACTACAATCATGAGTATTGTGAACTAAACACTCATCGCAGTATCGATTCTTTCGACAATCAGTACATTCATTACAAGGATGAGTATTTGATTCTATTTTTGAATTCACTTGATGTTTGTGAAGTTCACCATAGAATACATAAGACATTACTATCAAGTAACCGTTTTTAACTGGGCTTTTAGTCATTCCATAATATGCAAACAAGTTGCCGTAATCATAGCATTTAAGCCTAGTTTGAATCTATTTTAAAAATTCAATTGTATTTGAAACAAAAAGCAACTTTCACTTTAGAAAACGTTCATTTTTTTACCTCATTTATAAATTCTTGAGTAATTTGCTTTGAATTGTGTAATGATTTCAACACAACTTTTGCTTCTCCTGTCGTTTAAATTTATTTTCTTCATGATCCCACTTGGGAACAGGAATGTAATCATTATCATACATGTAGTATAATAATGGCCCATCCAACCAGGTAGTTTGATAAATTGTTCCAAATCCTCTTTTTTGCAAGATATTCAATGTTGGTAAATCTTTCAAAAGGAATCTATTTGAATTTATTTTCTTATTTATAATTTCGTTGCATTTTTTATTAGATTGTTGATATCTTTATCACCGCTAGACAATTCATTATTATAAACTCGTTTGTGGTATTTGAAACATTTCCAGCAGTACTCATTGTCTTGACATTTAGTACATTTATTACAATGGCTAGTATTCGCTCCCATCTTTGAGTTCAGTAATAAAATGCGTGAATTGGTTGAAATGTTAGTCGTTACATGTACATGCATGTATTTGGTGCAGCTTTTTATTTTCTGTGCTAAAAATTGACATGAAAGGTTAGTTTAGTTGTTAATGGGCCATAACTCCAATGGAGCAAGTCATACCCTAACCCAACCCAATTCATTAGTTCCGGAGTAATATTCCAAGTTATGATTTGGAGCACATGTATTTTTCCAGGTTATGCGACAAAGTAATACTCTAGGTTATGCTCGGAGTAATACTCTGAGTTTTGCGCCAACAATTATTTTACATGTACGTGTTGTACTAGTACATGTAGTTTATAATTCGTTTAAAATCCATTATCTTTGAAATTTAGTTTTTTAAAAATAGTCGTCGTTAAGGAAACATAAACGAAAATTAGAATCAATTAATAGTCACTTACCTTTATTTGCTATGCAAACTAATACTTGTAGAGTCTAAATATTTTATATACTTAAATCAATCTGAAATGTTTTTGCTTGAATATCAAAATAAATGTGCGTACCTTCTATCAGTTGGATTGATATTGATTTCGAAGTAAATATTCGACTCGTGTAAATTGTATTTGAGTGGATTTGTTGTTTTTTGTTTATTTTCGTAGGAATGTTTTTTCATTTCCTCGTCAAGTTCTTCCAATTTCTGTTTCTCTAGTTTAACACACGCTTTGATTTCTTCTGTTTTAGGATATTCTAAAGTGCTGTAATACTGAAAATGCAAAGTATTTTGTTTCCGCTTGTTATCATACATGACGATAGATCCGATAAACTCTTTATGTTCCTCGGCACTTGGTCTATTTTCTGGAATAGGATCCCAACATTTTCCGATAATAAATTTGCCTGATGCATGGTTAAAAATAGCATTTCATACTAGCTTCGGCTAAATTTTTATTGCTAGATATTTTATTATCTTTTATTTTTATGTAAAAACTTATAAGTAAAATCGAAGACTCCAATATAGAGCAACTTCCAATTTTTACGGTTCTTTAATAAATTTGACTTCCAGTGGAATAACTGTGAAAGAATGTTAGTGACTTATATATTAAATTTATAATCTTTTCATTAAGTAATTTAAAAATTAACTTCACGTGAAACCTATTCTAAAAAGCCTTAACTTCATTCCGTCATATTTGCTATTACTGTTATTATTATTAATATCATCCTTTTCGATTTCCATTTCATTAAAATCTTCATCATAACGAGGAAAATTCCATTCCACGAACTTTCTAGCGACCAGTTCACATGTGGCATACAACTTTTTTTTCACGATCACTTGTGAATTGTTTCGTAACGTGCAAATAAGGTCGAGAGATGTTTTGTTAATTATTTTTATGTTTGGTCAATTGATTGTTATAGATAATTTTATAATTAAATTAAGCAGTGACAATTACCTCGTTGAACTACGTTCTCTGTAACTCCAGCCAAGGTAGCACAATAAGTATCCCAAGATGCTGTAATTCTTCCTGGAACAAGTTTAATTGTTTCATTATAAATACATTCATGTAATTGATAAGGATACGATAACGTCTAAAAAGGACTAATTTTGATGAAACTAATCGAAATAATTATTGATACAAGAATGTGATTTCTTCATCTTGCTCATTTTTGATTATTTCATTGTCGCAAAAGAAATATGCGGATCAGGAGACATTAAATTGTTCTCAAATATTCTAGCCAAATTAATTCAAAATGTTATTTAAAAAATCTTATATTTATGGATACCCAGCAAAAATATAATATTAATTTACCTTGAAAATGTGTTGCAGCAATCACTTTGGGACATTTTAGCCCTCGATTGATTAAATTTTAATCATTCCACAAAATAATCCGTTTAATTATATATTATTTTTTGTAAATCAATTATGCAACAGTATAAAAATACCAGTCGACCCGGTCCCTTTTCCAAATTCATCAAATATAAGCAAGGATCGTTCCGTAGAACCACGTAAAGCAATTGATATTTGCCTTAGATCGATCATGAATGCACTTTGAATACTTTAAATCTAGAATTTAAACAAAAATATATTTCTTTGGATATAATTAAAGAAATCAAAATATTTTTCTGAGATAGTTTCATGCGTTTGCATCGTGTACTGTAAATATCTTGTCTGTAAGCCCAATAACAGCAGACAGCTATAAAAAAACACAAAATACAATATTCGGGATAAAAATTATTCCACAGTCCCCAAATTCTCGATTTAAAATATATTCTCACTTGCATAACAGTGATTTAAATACTTCAAGTTTCATTAATTATCGACCAAATGTAAATTTGCGAGAAATCAAATAATAAGAATACCCAAGAGTATCCGCGTTGACATGCAGAAATGTTTTCCTATAAATTTTAAAGTTAAAAAAAAGACAAACCAGTTTATAAAGTATCACTGTGCATGACTTATAACGAGAATTGCTCAATAGACAGTATTTTGAGGTCTTGATCTTGCTGATGCAATAATTCATCTGTGAATTTTGCTCTTGCAACATAGCTAAGCAATGCGGTTCACAAAATCGATATTAAACAAAGTATAAAATATAGCGAATTAAAACTAAAACGTGCTGTCTCAACACTATTCATATCAATAATACTCGATAGCTTCAAATACATGTCTTTTTTTGTAGCGTTGATTTGTGCTGAGTTGAATCCGTGAACCCACCAAATTTTATCGATATAAGTTTCGTTTTTGTTGATGCTCATACGAATTCAACATTTGGGCGAATCTCGACAGTAGATTCTAGGGAATTTGATTCATCTTTCGTATTTATATTTACATAAAGTATTGATAAATAGAATTCTTAACTGAGACAATAAATAATTTGGTTCTACCGGTGGTTTTTAATGCTTCTATAAAATCTTCGTCCGTACGTGAACTTTATGAGAATAATCGATGGGGAGATTTGAAATTATATATACTGTACATGTACATGTACAGTACTTGCACAAATCAAGTAAATCATAAGGAGTGTTATTTTTTCCATATCTTCCATTATAAGTAGCCATGGTATAATATGCACAACCCCAATTTTCGATTTCTAAAATTGACAGCCATTATTACTTAATAATAATTAATAATAAATGAGGATATATAAATATGAAAAAATAAACTTAATCAAATAAAACTTGTTTTATCAATTAAACTATCCTCACGATCTAATGTATAGTGTTCAGTAGTGGTTTCTTCTTCGTTTCCAACTCTTGACGTTACAGTTGTCTGACATCGTTGACGAATTTACATCATTAACAACGTTTTCGTCGTCCTCAATGTTAGAAAATGTGATTCTTCTTCTTTCGCTTTCAACTGCATCATTATTTTCCCTTCTCGAATTATATGTAGTTACATTTTTACGAAGTTGAAATACTTGAAGAGGCCTCATTGACGTTTTATTGTGTTTTTTTAGATCGTTTGCAATTAATGATGCTGAATTATTGCTATTTATATTGGAATTTTGTAGCTATAATTACATGAAAGTTCTCGTCATCAATATTATTGTCATCAAGTGTACCTTGTTTTGACTGCATTCCATTTTGAACATTTTCTTGAATATTTTCTTGTGCCGGTAAAATATATGTGAGCATGGAGAACTCAGTACTTTGTTCCATTCTTTGCCTTAGAAGTTCTGATGGTGGTTTAATTTTTTTAAATGAATATATAAATTTTGTTCGCTCTATACACAATAAAACTCCACCAGTTTTACACGTAGTACTATAAATTTCTTGCTGCCTATGAAATCAGAAACATATCAAGAAATCCGGATAAATTTTTATCACGATAACAGTAAATATTCCGATTTTAAATTTTTATTTAATCGATCACGTCACGATATTGATACATTACTATGATAAATGTTTTGTATATATTTCTAATGCTCAGGAGAATTCAGAAAATACATTCATAATAAAATTCACAAAAATAAACATGTTTACCTTTCCAAATTACAATCTAATAGTGTCAAAAATAAAAAATATTATATGATAACCTGTTGGCACGTCTTGTTTTTATAAATTGTTATTATACTACAGTATAATGAAGATTGACCTTCACAAAAATCAACATTCATTTTAAACCAAGCAATATTGGAAAATTAGATATAGAAATCAGTAATACAAGAAAACAAATACTTCTATTTATTATGTCAGGATTTTAGAAACATCCGGGATTTTGGGCATGTGGGATGGTTAGGCGTTCGGGATTTTGGGCGGCACCCCTTAATAATACCTGTATTCTGACTAGTCCTTTATAATTTCGTCCTTAAATCATCAATTTCTTCTTCTAAAGCTTCTCCGGTCTGTTTTCGGATAACTTGAGGACATCCATGATATAGTCCTTCAAGCTATTATTATTACCAAATATCTAATCAACAAATCAGAAATTATAATCAATGACATGGGATCCTTACATTCATTCATTATTACGGTATAGATAGAAGAGATAGATTACGGTATAGATAGAAGAGATAGATATTTAGGCACCTCACCAACAATCTGTCAAATAAATTTCAGTCATCGAACATA
>CAJVPS010001153.1:0-17058 GCA_910591765.1 Ambispora leptoticha | reverse complement strand
TATAATAGAATAATTAAAATAGTATAAAAAGTTAATTTAGATTATTCTTTACTTAATATAAAAAAATTATAAAAATTAGTTAAAATTTGAATGATTTTTATTAAAAATAATTATTAATTTTTATATTAGTATACCAATTTTTTTGTATTAGTTTATAATAATTAATAATATTGAATATTTTAAAATTAAAAATTTTTAAATTTATTAATAAAATAATTAATATTTAAATATTTATTACTTACTTAAAAATAATTTAAAATAAATTAAAATAATAATATTAATTATTTTTAATAAAAATAATAGAAATTACTTATTTTTATTTTAATAAAATATTAAGATAATTATAGTAATTTTAAGTAAGTAATTTTTTTAATATTTTATAAACTACTTGTATTATATATATAAAAAGACTTAAATAAATAAAAATTTAATATATAAATAGATAGATAATATTAAAAATAAGTAAATTAAAATCTTAATAATAAATAAATTTCTCTTATTTCTTATTATAAATTTATTTAAAAAGTATAAGACTAATTTAATTTATTAAAAATATAATATTAATAATATATATATTATAATTATTTTAAATAATTTAATATTTATAGTTTAATTTTTAAATATATATATATATTAATAAATTATAAAAAAAAATAATATTTATAAATAAGTAAAAAAAAAGTTTTAATTAATAAAAAATAAAAATTAAAATATTATTTAAATTATAATAAATTTTAAAGATATGAGATAATATTTTAACAGAAATAATTTTTAAATTATTTAAAAATATGATATTTTTAATTTATTAAATAAAAATAAAGATAACTTATTATATAATTCTGATATTAAAATTTATTGATTAGATCAAAATAATAATTAATTAATTAAAATAATATATTATAGTAATTATTATAAATATTTAAAATTTTTAACATAGTATATAAAATAATAAAAATTAATAAAATTATCTAATAATTTAAATATCTTCTTTATAATTTATAAAATAAATTTAATTTAAATATTTTATAGAATTATTATCAATTATTATTAATTATTATTATATTTTTATTAATAAAATTTATTATAAAAAAATAAATCAGATTTAATAAAGATTGAGTTTATATTATTAAAAATAATATTAAATAATCTTATTATTTATTATAGATAAAATTATTTATTATATTATAAAGAAAATATTTATAAATTTTAATATAATTCTGATATTTTTTTATTAAATAATTAATAAAGATATAAAGTTAATTTATTTTTAATTTTTTTTATAATTTAATAAAAATTTTAAAAACTATTTATAGATTTTTTTTTATTTTATTATTAACTAAAACTTGAATAATAAAATATATATAGAAATAATTATTAATAATTATAAATAAGAATAATAATATATTATACTTATTTATTTTATATATATTATTATTAAGTATAATATTATAATAGATAATTTATTATTAAATTTAATCTGATAATATTTAAAATAATTTATCTAGACTTTTAGTTTTATAATTAAGTTTTAATATATCTTTTATTTTAGTTTTTTAATTTTCTTAATAAGTAATTATTCAAAAAGTTTAAATATATTATTTTCTTCTTATTCTTTTATACTTAATTTTAGAGATTATATATATATATATTATAATATCTGAAAAATTTAACAGAAAGAAACTGATATTAAATAATTATATTAAAATTATTTTTAATAGTATATAAGCAAATTTCTTATAGAATAATCTCAGATAAATTTTAGTTTTTATAATATATAAATTGATTATAAAAATAAATAAATAATTATTATAAAAATTTTATAATATTATATTAATAATTATAATTTTCTTTGAAAAATTATATTAATATATCAAGTATATTTAAATTATTATTTTATTTATTATTGCTAGATTATTCATTACTATTAAAGTTTTCTATCATTTATTAAATCAATTAATGGTTCCCGTGATCTAAAGCAAATGTTGATGATCTACCTTTTGTGACATATAAAATAGAACGACAAAGATAATACAACTACGTGTATTAAACGTTCAAATAAATCGAGCAAAATGGTATCAAGAATTTGGGGTTCAAATCCTTTTGACGAGCTAGTTGGTAAAGTTCGAATTCTAAAAAAAGGTTTAACATTTAAGTTAAAGCAATTTACTTATTAAACTTATATACATCAGAAAAAGCTACTTCAGAATTACTTCCTAAAGGACAAGAAGATTTAGCATTAAATCTTGATATTTCCGATCAAATACGCAGCAAATCTGTTCCTGCCAAGGATGCCATGAAAGCTTTAAAAAAACGAATTGATCATAGCAATCCCAACGTCCAACTCTTAGCTTTGAATGTAAGTCTGATTAAATGTAATAGTTAAATCACGTTTTTATTGGAATTGAGCTTTAAACGTACTTTCCAACTAAACCCTTTCTATAGTTGACTGATACCTGTGTTAAAAACGGTGGCCATCATTTTCTAATAGAGATTGCTTCTCGCGAATTCGTGGATAATCTTGTAGTACTTCTAATGTCACCTGTAAGTTCAAAGAATTTTAAACTCATTCTTATATACACTTTAATTGGCTCATTTTTAAATTTCTCTTTATTTATTATTTACAGAATTGTAATCATGAGGTTAGGTCAAAACTCTTGCATTTGATTCAAACATGGGGAATTGCATTTGATGGAAAACCTGAATTGAGCTTTGTTTCTGATACATATCGCTTGTTAAAAGAAGGTCTGAAATAATAATATTTTTAATCCACGTAAAGCATAGAATGCACTCTTAACATCTCCGGTTTTGTGCTATTATTTACAATTAGAATATACGTTTCCGAAACTCGAAAAAGCCACATCCTCAGTCATAATCGACACTGAAACAGTGAGTTATAAATTTCGAGATATTTGAATAATTCTTCTTAATTTATTTTTTAATAATATTCTTTAGCCTCCAGAATGGACGGACAGTGATGTGTGCACGCGATGTCGAACACAATTTACCACTTTTAACAGAAAGGTATTGAATTAATGAAGATCTTTTATATATTTATCTAGATAGGGCTAACGTCCCTTATTTATATTTAGCATCATTGTCGTAATTGCGGACAAACTTTCTGTGGTGATTGCTCTTCAAAGACAATGGCATTGCCTCATATTGGCATAAATGACCCAGTTAGAGTTTGCGATTCATGTCATATGAAAAGACAATTAAAAGCAAGAAGGTAGCAATTTATATATGACTTTGATAATTGTATCTTTATATGAATAATTAATTAATTTTGATATTAATTAAAATCTAATTTAGTGCAAGCATTGAACAGAATGCACAGAATGCACAAAAAACTGTGCAAAATTCTTTACATTCGCACACTAATTCGTTGCCCAATGGTAGAAGCAATACAACAAACTCATCAAATGCTCATCATGAAGATGACGATGACGAAGATTATAAGAAAGCTATAGAACTTTCATTAAAAGAAGCAGAATCCAGTCGTGGATTTCCATCTTCTAAGCAAAATACGACTCAAAAAGTTACGGAACCATCCCAAGAACAGGTAGAGCTAATGTATAACTATCTGTATTTGTCAGTATTTAAACTTTAAATGACCATTCAATGTTACCTTTTTAAAAGATATCGGCTCAGGAACAAGAAGCTGCTGATCTAGAAGCTGCTATTGCAGCTTCATTACAAGAGATGAATCTCAATCGACAAAGTTCATCTATACACACATCAAACTATTCATCCGCTCATACAGGATATGACGTCCAATCATACAAGCCATCAACTGCAATAGTGTCTAGTAACGAACTTTCTGCAATTGAATCTGAAAATATTCAGAAATTCTCTGAAATAGTAGAACGAATTCAGCAAAGTGGAAGTGATTTGATGAGAGATCGTCAAGTGCAGGTGTCTACTTTTAGTTGATTAGTGAAGTGCTTTTAATATTCACGAATCTGCATTAATAATTTTTTCTTTAGGAATTATATGAAAGAATTGGTGAATTAAAACCAAAATTAACCAAAACTTTGAGTGAATCAATACAAAAGCATCGTAAGCAAATTAAAATTTCCCAGTTTAATGGGTTTTCATTATTCAAGTTATTATACTAATTTTTAATTTTTGTGCAGAGGATCTTGTAGATATGCATGAAAAATTATCGCAAGTTGTCAAATTATATGACAGACTGTTGGAAGAGAGTATTTCTAGTGCATATACGCGTCGAGGTTCAACCATGTCACATTTTTCACAGCGAGTAAATTCTATTGGAGCACATGGTGTGGGACCTTTATATCCAAACCTTAATGCAGCTGCACAAACATCAAGTGTTTATCATCAACTTAATTATCCAATTGCCTCAGCGCCTGCATCATCACCAACTTATTACCCTTCCCAATCATTAATCGCTAATCAACAATATTCAAATCAGATTGATCAGCAAGCACTTTATTCACAGCAATGTATACAATCTAAACAAGTACCTTATGATTCTTATTCATATACGCAGCAAACAACCGCACCTACCTCGGGAACAAATAATGATGCTGTCGTCGCTTCGAATCCCATCGAATATCAACAACCTAATGCCAATTATCAACAACAAGAACAATTACAATCAGTTAATGGTGTGGAATCTATATCACAAGGTTACAATCAACACGTAGGGTAAGTATTTTTTTTTTAATACCAATTTTTGATACTTGCTATTAAAATTAAATGATTAATAAGTTGCATTTCTAGATATCAATCACAGCAACAAGAAGTACCGATATCTGGTGCACAAGTCCAACCATCTAATTACTATCAATATTCACAGCAATCTTATGGGCAAAATTATCAACCCCAGCAATTACCTCCCCATCAATCGCAACAAATCGAAGAAGCCCCGCTATTGATTGAATTGTAAATTGTGAATCATATTTATTTGATGATACTCGGAGACATATATATACTGATTAGATGATATTAAGGAAACGCATTGTATTTTTAGCATAGTGAGTATTAATACTTGCGATTATAAACTTGAAATTATTAAGAAATAACATGTCATGATCCCTCTGAATAATATTTCTAGAGCCGTGTCAAATAAATTTGTCTTGTCATGATGAATAAATAATCCATGTTCGGATCCTGATCAATAAGGATGCGTAAATTTTTTGACCATACAAAAATGTTAACATTACTATATAGAATTTTCCGAACCAAGCACAAATGATAAATTTTTTCTACATCAAAAGGAGGATTGTAATCTGACATTGGTCGTGGATTTTGGCTGCTTTGATCCAAAGCTAAACAGTTGGTTAGATGATCAAGTGGATTATCGTATTTAAACACAATAATTTGAATCATTTTACAATATTAGACTTTTAAATGTGGGTCTTTTGTAATTGTTGGTTCAGTTTTTGCACTGTGTACTATCTTGATCCGTGTTTCCCTAATCAAACTGAAAAATAAACTATGCAATCGTTATTTCGTAAGGATGTTTAAACGACCGAGTTTCCAAATTGACTTATAAATTTAATGACATGTGACCATTGTTAAGGTAACAAATTAAAAAAATCAAAACAAACTACACATGAAAATCAACCAATTTGATCTTTGTAGCGTCTTTTGGATTCCGAACTGCTATTTCAGCACGTATCAAAAGTTCTACATATGGCGACCATACCTTTGCTTCATCAATTAGAAGCCACGGATCATGTGGTTTCGAGAATGATAGATTCATTAAATCCTGTAATTTTTATTTATTTTTTTGAACATAACATTTTTTATATGTGAGTTTGAGAGGAGGGAAGGTTACTATTAGAAAAAATTCTTTGAATTGATAAAAAAAATAACTAGTTGCTTTATTTACTTCTAATATAACTTTTAAAGATGAAGTTGATTCATCTGATTCATCATCTTCGTCATTTTTGGATGATTCCTGTTATTCAATGATGTTCATTCATTCAATAAAAACCAAAATGATTTTTTTTATACAGAACAAAAAAATTGAAACTCATACTTCTGATAACAGCGATTTTGACGGAAAATGTTTATCAAGAAATGCAATTAATTCCTCCATTAAAAATTGCAGATTCTTCTTTACAGTGGCAAGTTTTTCTTGCATCTGACTAAATTATTATTAGGTTGTTATCACACGACAAATTTTTGCGTGTTAATAAAAATAACTCGATCAACAAACAGTAAAAGAGAATCATGTTCAATACCTAATTTCTGCATTCTGAGTTGATGTCAAATCTTGAGAATCGTGGTTTTTTAATTTTTCAACACGCAAAGTTAAAGCGGAATTAATTGCATCACTTTCTTCGAGTGTTTGTTTTTCTCTTAAGGAAAAAAACCCCCCCTCCCACCGTTCAGGATCCGACAATAAAGCCATAATTGAAAAATATTAAATGACGTATTTACTAACCTCTGGGTTTTATCCCTCGTGTTTTGTAATTCTTGACGTAACGAGGGAATTGATCTCTTATATTGTTGTATAATCTGATGTACTTGTTTTCGAACTAAAAGTTCATCAACAAGGGATGGTACACTTTGGGTTTTTTTCATCTCTTCATATTTTTTTCATTCATTAATATATTACCAAGCGATTTATAATAGTAAATATCCATTAAACGAAAATAAAAAATACCCTACCTCGTTTTCCCATTTCAATCTCAAAAAGCAGTCTTTGCTCTTCTCGTTTTAATATGGCTATTTTCTAAATTCATTCAGGGATCAAGGTGAGTGCATTTCGGTGGCCAAAGAAAGATCGATCTCCAAGTAAGATAATTTATACCTTACTTTGTGTCGTATATAGCGGGCTTTCATTTTGTTTTGGGACAATCACTTTATGTTGCAGCTACTTTGTTAAACAAAAGTACTTTAAATCTCTCTTTTAACGAATATGATCAAAACTCGTAAGATGTCTATCTCTCTTACATTTACTATTTGTTGCCATTCTTCATCACACCGTTGCTTTAACTTCTCCAAAGCCTCGTCAATGGTAATGTTTTTTTTGGGAATAAAGGTCGAGGTTGAAGTTCCCGCTTCCTCCATGTTAATTAGAAAAGATAGACGCGCTTTATTAATAATTTTTTTTGACGAGCATGGTATTATTTTTATTCTTTTTTGTAAAGTTGGCCGGAATTAAGATGTTAAATGAAGATACTACATGCAGGATTAGATAAATTATTGATGAAAAGTCACGTGAATTGTGATAATTTCTAAGTACGCCCCTTTTTTGAGTATACTGTTATTAGCTTCCTCACCACAAAAAACAACCAACTAAGGCGATCATGTTCTCTGCTCAATTATGAACAGTGAGGAACCTAATTTCACGTCCTTCTCCCCACCACCGCCTGTAAACAGTAACTCCTCTGCAACAACAGCAAAGACGTCGCCCACTACGCCCCATCAGAGACCTTCGTCTCACACGGGCTTAAGTACTATTGTAAAAGCTCAAATATCGTTCTTGTTGTCAACGCTCACCGCTGACGATTACGCTCGAAAGGTTGAAGAAATTGATTCAGTAAGTTCATTTTTTAGAATCTTTGCCGTTTAAGAGAACTGATTTGAAATAGAGCGCTGAGTGGCTTTGAAGGCTGTATGCGCTAAACTTCTAAACAAATACTTTTTTTTATGAATTTGTGCTACATGCTACAATCTCACACTCCGTTTAAAAAAATTCGAATCAACTTCTTTTCCATTTCCTACAAATAATACAAATACCAAAATACAATAGTTGATAGAGCAGCACGGTCACGACATTTATTTCCACTTATTACGTAGGCTGCTCATTAACAACCAATCAAAAATCTTCAACACCGGAAATCGTAGTAACTCGGAAGTTATTATTTACAGTTCCCTCGATTACCGTCTGTTGATTGATAAAGTCAAACAGTCAGCGAGCAATCCAACGCTTTCGGCTGTTTTCTGTGACGCCTTAAATTCCATCTATAATATCGATTCATTCCGTAACTTTGATCTTAATCGTTTCTTGGATCAAGTTGGATTGAATCCTGTCGAAAAAGTATCGCTAAGCATCTCTTTGCTATCAGCGACGAAAAAAGAGATAGAAGAGAAAGGTGACTTAGGATGAATATTCATGTTTATGACGATTTAATTTCTGTAAATTATTACTGGAGATTAATTGTTTCTTTTTCTATTATTTAGCCGGAGAAATTATTACAAATAACTTCGACTCACTTGTCGAGGCATTAAAAGATCCTTCCATTCAGAAGAACACATCTGATCAACAACTTCATCATTTACTTGTTTTTTTCAAATCATATCAGGCTGAGAGTCTTTCTATTGCAACTCAACAACTTGACGCACCAGCTGAAGCAGCTAGATCTAAATTTGTCTCAAAACCTGTACCTTCTGTCTTATTTCCTCTCTTAAATAACAACAAAGAAATCACGGCGAGGTAACTTATTTATATAGAGATAGATATATTGTTGTTATTAAAGTTCTTATACGAGATCAGAGTGCTTACAAAAATTTATATTATCATGTAGCGATTTTACTCAAGTGAAAATGGATGATATTACTGCTAGTCCCCCCGCGAATCCGAACGTTTCATTGGCAAAAGTTATGTCGGATATGGGTTATAGTTGTTGCGAATCACCAACAGCTGTTCGTAATCTTCTTGCTCAATTTGATGTGACGTCTCCCGACTCGGGTAATATCATTCGAGAAAGTGATGTTGCACAGGTCTTGGGTATGATGGCAGGGATGCCTACTGAAAGCCAAAACACGGGTAATATGCCTTGGAATCCAAATGCTGAAGCTAGTGAGGCTCAGCGAAAAGAAAGTTGGGATGTCGAAACATTTGTTAACACTTTGATTGAATTGGTGAGTATGATGATTTCTTGGGCTGATGTAGTCAATTCATACTAATATAAGGAGTTTCTTTTTGGTATGTTTAGCAACCACATTTGAGTTGGGTAAAAATATATCAAGAACTTGATTATCCGGAACTTTTCATATCAGATATAAAAGGACTGGATATCTTGTTGAAAGGTTTTAAAACAGCAGTCAAGGTATAATAAATAACAAGTATATTGTAATTCTTGGTAATTTATATTTAAATAAATTATTTAAAATAATCTCTTCATTTTTAGGATCAACAACCCTTTCCATTAAATGTATTTTGGGGTCGTTGGACAAATATTGATGGACAATTCAGTGTATTACGATGCATTTCGAATGCACCAATAGAAATATTTAATATCAACGAGATGCATACGAGAAGAGTTCTGACTATGGAGGACTTTGTTACTTCTGGTGCCAATGTCAAATCTTTGGCCCCGATGTTAACTTCGCAGTCTTGGAATTCTTTAGATTTCATAGAAACATTAATTAAACTTGCAGATTCTGAATTTTTCGAGAAAGTTCGAGATTTATTTGATAAAGCTTCCAAGCAAACGCCAGAACTCGTAGTTTTAGGACTAGCGCAAGTTCACGTATGTGAAAGATTTTAATGCACTTATATAGCATCTTAGCACACACTAATGACTATTTTTATTTACAGAAACCTTGGAGTCCGATGCATCAGGAACTTATTAATAAATTATTGTCAATGTTTTTAATAAGTCATTCAAGTTCGACACTTGTTTTGACACGTCTCTGGCAAGTTAATCCTACTCTGTTTATTGAAGGATGCCTTGACTTGTACAAGAAAGATGCGATGCATATTTCGAGAATACTTGATATTGCACAAGATTTAAAGGTACGCCTATCTACTATGTTTATAGTTTCTAGTTATACCTCGTCTATTAACCATAATATTACGTGCTGGAACTCATTTTTATGTTAGATATTGCCACAGCTTCTACAAGTCCAACAGTTTGTATTTACAATAGATCTTGCTGCTCTCGCGTCCCGGCGAGAATATCTTAATCTCGAAAAATGGCTACAAGATAATATATCCGAATACGGAGATCCCTTTATCCATGATTGTCTAGATTTTCTGCATTGTAAGATGGGAATGGAAGCAACGCGCGATACTAATGGCAATAATTTTTCTTCTGTCCGTCTCTCGATGGAAGTTGCAGCCATTTTCTTAAAGATTTTATTGAATAGGTATTTAAGAGAATTTCATAGTAGTTCTTATATTTTAATTAGTTGCTAATGATTCAGGAATTATATGATAATAGTAGTAGTCAAATGTCTGTTGAAAATACCGAGTTATTGAAGGAAGTTCATAACACTACTTTACAAGTATATCCTCACATGAGCGTGGGTTCTACTGCCGAACCTACTAGCCTTACTGCTCCAGTACCGAGTTTCTCTCCCGAAGTAGAAGCAGAAGCTAACTCTTACTATGAGAAAGTTTATCGACAAGAAATAAGCATCGACGAGATGATTAAGCTTCTTTCAAAATTCAAGAATTCGCCCGATCCAAGAGAAAATAGAATTTTCGAGTGTATGGTGCACAATCTTTTCGATGAATACCAGTTCTTTCCCAAATATCCACAACGTGAACTTACAATCACAAGCATAATCTTTGGGTCGCTGATTCAATCTCAGCTCGTCGGTTATATGGCTCTTGTGGCTTTACGTTATGTCTTGAGTGCATTACGAAATCCCGTGGATTCCAAGATGTTCAATTTTGGTGTTCAAGCACTAACTCAATTCCAATCACGTCTTCCAGAATGGCCTCAGTATTGTTCACATCTTTTGCAAATTCCTCATCTTCAGCAGTCGCACCCCGAAATTATTCAGTATGTTCGAGCTGCGCTTCAAGCAAATAGTAGTAATGCCAGCACAAGTAATGGCGAACCTCGACCTCCCCCTATGAATGCCAGTTTCTCCGTTGATGTTGCCACAACTAATCTTACAAACAATAACATTAATATTAGTAATAGTGTCAACAATAATATAGACAATAATAGTAATAATAATGAAACTAGCAGTAGCGAAACTCCACCACTCGAAACCACAATCCTTCCTTTGGAATCCAAACCCGCTTTTACTGCTTTAAATCTGGATACCTTACTGGCAGCGGATAAAGTCGATTATGAAGTTCCAAGTGAAGCAATCCAAGACAAGATATTATTTATAGTGAATAATGTTGCTCAAAGTAATTTGGACTCGAAAGTCGCTGAAATGAAGGATATACTCAAGGAATCCCATTTTCGATGGTTCGCCAATTATCTTGTAGTTAAAAGAGCAAGCATTGAACCGAACTATCATCAACTCTATTTACGATTCCTGGATGCATTAGATAGTCAGTTATTAGTTCGTCATGTGTTGCACGAAACATTTGCCAATATTAAGGTATTGTTGAACTCGGAGAAGACACCGCAATCTGCTACCGAGCGATCTCTATTAAAAAATCTTGGTTCATGGCTTGGTGGTATGACTTTAGCGAGAAACAAGCCAATCAAGCATAAGAATATTGCTTTTAAGGTTGGTTGGTTTACACAAAATATTTTTTATGTATATTCATTACTTACATCCATAAATTGTACATTTATAGGAGCTTTTAATAGAAGGTTATGATAGTAATAAACTTATTGTGGCAATTCCTTTTGTGTGTAAAGTACTCGAACAAGCCAGCAAGAGTAAAGTGTTCAAACCACCAAATCCCTGGTTAATGGCAATCCTTAAACTATTGGTTGAATTATATCAGTTTGCGGACTTGAAATTAAATCTCAAATTCGAGATTGAGGTGTTATGCAAGAGTTTAAGTATAGAACTTAAAGACATTGAGCCTACATCTATTCTTAAAGATCGACCACCTAAGGAACCTCCTGTACAGCCCACTGACCGACTCATACAAGCATTTGAGGGTTGGACAATTAATGGTAATAATAACAACGCATACAACAATAACAATAGCAGCAGCAGCAGCAACAACAACAACAATAATAATAGTAATAGTCAACCAACAACCCCTGGACAGCAAGCTCCCCCACCTCCAAATCTGCAAGGAACGCAAACTACCGGTGCTAATTCAGTGCCGTTGCCTGGTGAGTTATCTCATTATTTTTGGTAATCGAAACACGTTGGTTGTCTTGCCTTGAATTAACAAAATATGTTTATTAGATGAGAATTTATTAAATATCCTTTCAAATGTGGCTCCTTACATAAACTACATCCCATTGTTTGCCAATCAACCAGGGCTTCGAAAACTTGTTAATTTGACTATTGAAAGGGCTATTCAAGAGGTTTGCCTTAAAATTCTTTGCTTTATAAGCAACTTATCGATAAATTAATACTATCTATCCTTTTTTATTAAGATCATTGGTCCTGTTGTTGAAAGATCTGTCACAATTGCCTGTATATCCACAAAGGAATTAATACTTAAAGACTTTGCTATGGAACCCAATGAAGAGAAAATGCGAAATGCCGCACACATAATGGTTCAAAACTTGGCTGGTAGTCTCGCGCTTGTTACGTGTAAAGAGCCTCTTCGTATGAGTATGGTGACACATTTGCGTAATCTCTTGCTTCAAAATGGATTTACTGAGGTAAGATGCTATCTAATCAAATTTCTCATTTTATCTTCTTTTTCTTAAATATAATATTTTTTTGCAACAGAGCATTTCGGAACAGGCAATTCTACTTGAAGTTGCTGAAAATCTAGATTTGGCTTGTTCTATTGTTGAAAAATCTGCTATGGATAAAGCGATCCCTGAAATTGAGGAAAACTTGTCACGATCATTCTCTGATCGTAAGAAACATCGTGAAGTAATATATTTTATTATTATTTATTATATTAAATGAATTTATTCCATTCATGGATTATAACTACTTTATGTCGAATTCTAACATTTTTAGCGATCAGCACAACCATATTACGATATGACGGTATTTTCCAGCATATCGCGTTACATGAATAGTCTTCCAGAGCCGCTACGATTGAAGCCTTCAGGACTGCTGCCTCAGCAACTAAGAGTATACGAGGATTTCTCTAGAATCCGTATGACAAATCAACCAGCGCCCAATTATGGTATCTGGTTTGCTTGCTTACCAATAAATATCAGCAAGCATTATTGTTTCTAATACTTTACTTCTTTCCATTCATAACCTCATTAGAAGATCGTGGTGGTGTTCGAGGTAATGGAATACATCGGGGTCAAGACATACCATTGCAATATCCTCCAAATGAAATTTCATTTGATAATTCTCAAATAATAACGGCCCAGCAAAATATTGAGCGATTTACTGTAAGTGTGAACATGTGAAAACAATATATACCATCAAACAAATTCTAATGATTTTTTCCGCCTATTAGCAATACTTGGCCGAGCTTGATAAATTAATCAGTAAAAATCCTCAAGCATCCTGGGCTTCGCTTCCTCAGAATCACGACATTCGAGTACTCGTGAATCAAATTCCTTTAATTGCTGCTCAATCACTTGTACATCGCGATGAAACAGCACTCAATTTCTCTCAAAAAGTAGTTCAACTCTTATATAAGAATGATTCCAATCTTTCACGCGAAGTTTACGTTATTCTCCTGGAAAAACTTTGCGATATCTCTGTGAAAGTAGGCAAGGAAGTGACTGCATGGTTGCTTTATGCTGACGATGATCGCAAATTTATCGTGCCAGTAGTTGTCGCTTTAATAAAAGCAGGGCTTATCAACGTCGCTGAACAAGACGTGCAATTAGCGAAACTTATTGAGAGTGGTCGGCCAACAGTCATTGATTTCACGACAAAATTAGTCCGAGAGTGTGTTTTAAAAGAACCTGCTATTGCTTCAAGGGGTGATTTCCTCAATTCTTTGGATGCACTTGAAAGACTAACGCGACGAGGAAAGGCACCGGAGAATGTTATCTTACTACTTGAAGAATTACGCCGGGTGCGTGACGGAATGCGTGAACAATTGTCCATTGTATTTGCTGAATGGGTTAGAATTTATCAACACCCTACTTCAAATGAAAAAACTTTTGCTAATTTCATTATGCAGGTAAATATCATATATCATATATTTAATTACTAAGTTAAAGCAAATATCATTAACAATATCTCTTAATATTTAAAATAGTTACAAAATCAAGGCATATTAAAAGGCGATGAAATCTCATCAATGTTTTTCAGACTCTGCACAGAAATGAGTGTCGACAGTTATCTAAAACAAAAAGCGGCCGTGCAGACAGCGCCTGCCGTCGCTTTTCAAGCTGTTGATGCTTTCTCAAAGTTAATTGTGTTGTTGGTGAAATATCATTCGGACCCAGAAGGCATAAACAATAATGTAGCGAAAGTAAATTACCTTGCAAAGATTATATCACTTATTGTGCTTGTAATCGCACAAGCACATGAGCAACGTCAGCAGCAGTTCAATCAAAAACCATTCTTCCGACTATTTACGAGTTTACTTAATGATTTGAATTCATACGAGCAACAACTTCAGCCTATTTATTTCCAAATTCTTACAAATTTAAGGTAAAAGTTATTATTATTATTATTATTATTATAACGGCTACAGTGTAATCATACTCTACGTGTAAAAGTTATACTAAAATTATTATAATTATCTATTTACTTAATTTTCATTTTATTATAAATTATTTGTATCGAATAGTAATACCTTCCATACTCTGCAACCTTCCTTCTTCCCCGGATTTACATTTGCTTGGCTCTCATTAATCTCTCATCGTCTTTTCATGCCAAAATTACTACTGGCTGAAAACCAAAAGGTAATATTAATAATATACCTCCTTACCCTGTATTTAATGTTACAATTTGTTAATGACTTTTGTTTTTAGGGCTGGTCGACGTTTCATCGGTTGCTAATATGCCTTTTCAAATTCCTGGTTCCGTTCCTCCGAAATGTTGAAATGAGAGACACAACACGTTTACTATATAAAGGAACATTGCGTGTTCTCTTGGTCCTTCTACACGACTTTCCTGAATTTCTTTGTGATTATCATTTCAGCTTTTGTGATGTAATTCCATCATCATGCATACAACTAAGAAATCTGATATTGAGCGCCTTTCCGCGAAATATGAGACTACCCGATCCATTCACACCTAACCTAAAAGTTGATTTATTACCTGAAATCACTCAATCGCCGCGCGTGCTCTCTGATTACACGTCAGCTTTACTAGCAAACAATCTGAAACAGGATGTAGACACGTATCTTCAAACTTGTCAACCTCCCTCATTTCTGATGGACTTGAGAAACCGACTCTTGTTGGATTCGACCGACCAATCAGAGGGCTCAAAATACAATGTACCAATTATTAATGCTCTTGTACTGTACGTTGGGATTCAAGCTATCAACCAACTACAGGACAACAAACAATCAACGGCATCATTAACTCATTCCGCATCCATGGAAATATTTCGACAGTTGCTCAATAATTTGGACTCTGAGGGTAATCCTCGAATTCACTATTGCTATTTATTTTTTTTATAGCTTTTAATGAAGTTTTGATAATTTGTTTAGGCCGGTACCTCTTTTTAAGCGCCATTGCCAATCAATTACGATTCCCTAATAGTCATACACATTACTTCAGTTGCATCCTATTGTACCTGTTTGCAGAAAGCAATCAAGAACTTATTAAAGAACAAGTGACAAGGTAAATTATTTAATTATTAATGATTATAGTACATTAATCGAATTGATTATTAATTATAAGTGTGCTTTTTGATGCAGAGTACTTCTGGAAAGGCTAATAGTGAATCGACCTCACCCTTGGGGACTCTTGATTACATTTATTGAGTTGATTAAGAATCCCCGTTACGATTTCTGGAGCCATTCCTTTACACGATGTGCAACCGATATCGAACGTCTGTTTGAAAGTGTGAGCAGGTATGTAATTTTATTGTGCTATTTTATTTGTTCACAGAGGTTTAACGTTTTATCTGTATCTTAATAGATCAATCAACCAAGTGTAGATGTTTCATTATCTCTCCTTCATTAATTAATAATCATCAATCATCAATTCAGCATTTGTACAGCAATTTTCTCTCTAACTAGAATTATTATAGTAGCAATCATGCTATGGTATTTTTAATAACACACATATATATATACAATTATAAATATAATTCAATAAACGAACATTGTATAGAGCTAGTTTAATGTGCAAGTAAGAGACATCCTGTTTTTTAATTCAAGTATTTAAAAATAATAATTTGTTATCGATTTATTTTATTGCAAAAATGCGTTCTTCTCGTACGAGTTATTTGAATTGTTTTATTGCAAACATAACAATAAAGTCCATGTGTATTACGACAAAATTTTCTCTCTCTCTCTGCACTAAAAATGTTATAAGCAAGCTTGCCAAATAATGATTTCTTTCGCATCTCATATCTTTATTCGCTAATACGCGAATATTATCTATGTTTTATTTTTTATTTCCATATCTTTTTGTGCCAAAGTACGAATATTATCCAGAAACACTTCAACGATCTCCATAAACTGGTTGGGCATGCCTTGTTCGATTTTCTGTCGTTCCCTGAGCAGTATCTTTGGATCGCGAAATTCCACCTCTAGCTCATGAGTGACTTCTTGACTGGGTGCTCTAACTCCATTTTGAGAAGGTTTCTAAGAGGATAATGACAAGAAAGTGTGAAAACGAAAAAATAAACTTGTGCAAAGATTAACTATGAAATTTTCATTTTACCTCTGGAATCTTGACCTGTGTCAAGTCAAATTTAAATTGTTGGTGCAGATAGGTCATTCGATCTTTATTCCGTTCAAAATCCGGCTGACCTTTAGGCATATTCACTTTCACGCAAAATAGCAACCCAACTCAAATTCAGCTCTCATTGCAACAATAATTATAATAATTATAATAATTATACTAATAACAATAATAATAACGACGACGACGACGACGACGAAAGCGATAATAATAATAACAACAAACAATAAAGCTATGAAAATTCATAAAAAAGCTTACTTGGCTTTTCTATATTGACGGTTATTCGATAGTCAAGACGAGTATTCGGGGAAAAAATATTCAGATTTGCAACTCGTATCTTCTCCACTACTCCCCCCTCTAATATCTGAGAGATAATAGTCGTTAATAATAAATTATCAACTTTATTATGGCTATTTTTGCTATACCTGTCCGCTGCTCTGATCTGAGGTCACTCTTATTTTA
>CAJVPS010001152.1:0-17059 GCA_910591765.1 Ambispora leptoticha | reverse complement strand
CAAAAGACAATATTTTATTCCTATCACAAATTACTAAATATAATAATACAAAACTCATTTCATGGAAGCAATACAAACGCAAATTTAGAGTAACAAGACAGGGCTACAAACCAAAGTGATTTAATAATCTGACACAAAGGATCAATAATCACAATAATTCAACTGATACAACAATCATCAATAAAAAATATGGATGTAACAAAGACATATACAAAGTCCCAGCTCACCATATCTCTACACACTTCAATAGCAGCTCTAATCTATACATAAATTGGCAAAACCTAAAAGCAAAGTTAAACCTCCTGGAAGTAAATCAATTTTTTACGGATGGATTAATAGCCAACTCTGGCTCAGCTACAGTTTCAGCAGGAGCAGCATGGACTTCATGGCCACCTAATATCAATTTCAGATTTTCAGTAACCAACTCACTATCCACAACAAAAACTGAATTATTCGCAGTTTGTGCTTTATCAGAAATTATATCAGAAAATTCAAATATATCAATCTTTTCAGATAGCCAATCAGTTATATAAGGATTCAAAAATAATATCACAACACGATCATCACAATCAACTCAATATCTTTACCAACAACCAAATTGGCCATTGTGGGAGATACTAGCAAACAATATTAGCTCCAAAAACCTAAATATCACAATTCACAAAGTAAAAGGTCACTCCAGCAATCCAGATAATGACCTAGCTAATCAGCTCACAAATCAAGACCATAATGAAGACACCCTTTTCATCAATCATTACCAACTTTCATTCACCAAATTTACACCTATATTTAATCAAAACTTTCCAATAGACACCAACCTAAGAACTTTTCTTAAAAAATTCTCTCAACACTCCTGTATCTACAAATGGCAGAATGAATCAAGAACTAAAAGTACCTTACAACCTTTCCTGCAAAATGCTGATTGGTCAAGTACACTCTCTGTGTGGAATCAAGATAGGGGTATCAATAGTAATCAAACTAATATATACGCATCCAAAAACAGGATCTTCTTCATCAAAGCATTCCATAACATGCTACCCACTCTGCAATATCTCAAAATTTGCAAATTTCACGTATACAAAAATAATATATGTTATCTATGCAAGTTAGCAGTAAAAGATCAAATTCATCTTTGGATCTATCTTACAACTAGTAATACAAGAGCCTCTATCCATTAACAACTATTATCTCACTTACAAGATGCATCCAAAACACAAACAGATAGCTCAACAGCTGGGCTCTCTAAACAAACAATTCAAGCTTATCTCCATGCATCTCCAACCTTTACAGCCATATTCAAATCCCACTCGCTCAATATCATTAACTTCAGTGTACTTATTGGAATAATACCCAAAGAACTAGTCCAGTTCTTTATTTTGCAACAGTACTCAACATCAACAGCAAGAAGATCAGCAGTCAAATTTATCAAATGGTTATCACATCAGTTTTACAAATACATCTGGCTCAACCGCTACAAAGCAGTCAACAAACACAAAAAAACTTTAGAAATAAATAAAGCACTCAAACTTCTGAAACAATCAACTAACAAAGGCCGACCCAAGGATGTTTCCATGACACAACCCTATCAAACTATCTCCAAGATATGGTCAGATCCTTTTCTTTGCACATGTGATTTCCCAAATGATCAACATCAAAATCAGCAATGCCCAAATCAAGCTCTCACATCAAAAAAAATCAATGAATTAACCCAAAAAGTCTTTAGTTTGCAAATTAAACCTTATAAATTTATTTTCCCATTTGAATCAGTTTAGTCTTAGACAGGTCCATGGTGGCTAGTCGCATCTTATATTTTTAATGTAATATAGATGATCTCTGATCTATCATCTTTTAACATATATTTACATAATAGAACTAATGTAGATGAGAGATAAGACTATACTGAAGCTATACAAATAATAATAATAATAATAATAATAATAATAAAAACTTCTTTTTGCATCTCTTCTCTGTCGATCTCTTGACCGGGCAGAGTCATACTTTACCAAGCGCAAAAATTTCTTCTCAACATAATAAAATTACTATACAATATACAGATTCCATTAATAAAAAAACTTTACTCATCTCACATATTCTCTTTTTTACTATTTCTCAATACTACTTTAGCTTTACAATTCTTCTTATTTTTCTATTTTCTTTTCTCTCAAAAATTTATTACAAAAAACAAAAATAATAAAAAACCTCAAAAACATACAAAAATATACAAACTCATAATATTCTCTCCTAACATTTTACTATCATATCTACTAACAATACTAAAAATAAATAAACTGCTAACTCTTCATCTTTCTCTTTTCCTATATATACTACTGTACAGAATTTCTTAAGTATTTTCTTCTCATCTTCAAATAATACTGACAAGCAAATCCCTATCAACATACTAAGTAATCCATCTGATCTCTAATCTTTCCAGCAAATAATCCACAATACATAATCACAAGCTAATTGTACCAAAAAAGCAAAAACTAATCATATCAACAAAATGGAATTAGTTAATACAAAACAAATAAATAATACACTTCAAGTAAACAATACTCATATAATCTCCTCTCAATCAGCTAATCTTGAAGTAAATTCTTTCTCATCTAGCAATGCACATATTTATTCTTCTATATTATACAGTGAATACACAATCAATCCAACCTCATTATCTAATAATATTACCCCAAAAATTATATCCCCTGATTCTGTTAACAACCAATAGATCACCATACATAGTACTAAATGATTCAGAGGATGGATCAAGGAATTATCACTTCTTGAAAACAATACTAAAGACAATATCAAATATATCAATAACATCTTTCAAAATAATTTAGGATTTTTAAGAGCCAAATCATTTTCTCTAGATCAAATAAATTATATTTGTACTGAATTTGTATCAGACAAATCTCTTCAAGCAGCTCTAGATATTTCAGTAAATGACAATTACATCTCTGACAAAAAATCACAATCCTTCAATCCAATCAACCTAGTGACAATTGCAGTATTAAGAGATATTCCTCTCAAAATAACCAAGAATCAGATCAATATATAATAGAAAAATTTGGAAAAATTGTTAATATAACACAGAAAATTATATCCAAATGGGTCTATACCAAAGTCTAATTTGAATTATCAGAACAGGCAGAACTAGCCATTAATGAATAATCTACTCTTCTAGATACTGATCATATACGTATCCTTCTAATAATCAATCAACTCAAAATGATTGAAAAAAGAGATACATATATAACTAAACTTCTTAACCTTCCTTATAAAACAATAGCCTTCGAGCTCGATGATTTTTTACAAAAAATCCAAGCCAAATCTTGCTTCATTTCTCGTTCTTCTATTCATTACAATAGGCAATACTTTGCTATTATCTCCTTTGAAAATGAAATTGACATGGCAATAGCTATGCAATAGCACTTCACACTTTGCAACTCAAAACTTTATTGGGAATCTCCAACTGTAAAAACATGTAGAATCTGTTTTAATTCCAATCACAGCATAATTTCATGTACATCAAAAAATAAAAAAGTATATCAATATCAACAGCTCAATAAGCTGTATGAAAACCAAGATATTTTCTATCGCAAACCTATAATCACTTTACCAACTCTCAATTACAAAAAAGCCTTACTTCAATTTAATACAACTAACAAAGACAAAGTGAAATCTGCTAACAACTCAACTACAAAAATATCTGAATTCTCATCAAATCCAACTCTCACAAAATACACACATGAAATCCTCACACTCAAACAGGACTTAGAAACTTTCAATAAAAAACTCAACCTGCTAGAAAATAAATTAAATTCAATAGAAACAAAACTCGACACAATTATTACCAACCAGAAACAGGTTCCTGTCATGCCAATCTTTAATAATTCCCAATCACTAATCTACATTAAACCACCAATATTCAAGCCACTCACTACTTCCACCACTACTATAATATCAGCATCTTCAGATACTAACAATACAAAATCTCAATCTTTCATGATCTTATCCCTCCAAACCACTATTGCTGGAAAAAATAAAGAAATTAATCATCTTAAATCTCTTAATCAGAATCTCACATCTAACTTACAATCCTTATGAAATGAATAAAAGTTCTTACAAGAATATCTAAACCAAATTGAACAATACCTTTCTAATAAATCACAACAATAACTTAAATATATTTCAATCAACTCAACCAAACTTAATAACTAATTCACTATTCATACATATTGATAACTCATCCTTCACAAACAAGTCAGAATACTCCAAATCTGCCAATCTAACTCAACCATTATCTCTAATATTTTCAATAGAAAATCCAGTCATATCAGACAATAATGATAACTAACTTTTCAATGATAATATTAAACCACTCTCATTATCTCTCAACATTTAATTATCTAACTATAGATCACAACGTCAACTCAATACTCAAAACTTACCAACTAATTTACCATACTTATACATAAATAATCCTACTTTCACAAGTAATATACACTACACTTCATTAACAAATCAAACTCATCATCCCTCATCATCATCATCAAACAGTCTTTCTGATAATTGCAACAGTCTATTAATATTCAATAATATTAAGTACAAACTACCCAATACCTGGCAATTATGCACTTTTAACATGCAGAGAATAAACTCACCAAGCAAAGCAGACAATACTCTCTAATTCTTCAACTAACATTAAATAGACTTTCTATATCTTACAGAAACAAAACTCAAAAGTCATATAGCAAAATTTTTGTTTCCCAAATCAAAACAATATTATCACTTATTCATAACTAATGACCAACAACCATTTGGATCAGGAGTTAGCATTCTAATTAATCAAGAATAGACTAAATACATTCAAAAAGTCAATTATATTAATAGTCATCTTATTCATATCAATCTTGCCTTTTCTGAAAATATAACAATACATATCCTGACTATTTATTTTCCAGCATCCCTATTTTCTAACAATAATCTCATCAAAAAAAAATGCTATGATATATTAACTCAATCCTCTTACAATCTGATCACATAATCCTTCTAGGTGATTTCAACAAGCACTTCTTCAAGATACTAAAAAATAGTGTAGTTGATCTTCTAACATTTAAAGATTTTTATGAAACTATTTACACACTACATTCATAAAAAAATGACCCCACTTGATCCCATCAAGATACTAACCATAGACTAGATATGATATGATGTTTACCAAAGATTTCATCTCTTTTAATATATACAGCTATAACAGATCCTTAATGAATCATAACTGATCATCTTTCAGTACTCTGTGACATTTCAACCATATCTTTTGCTCATCATATCCCTCTTCACATCCTAAAAAAATAGAAAATCAAGCAATTTACCTACGTAATAAATAATCTTCCAGAAGAAGTTTGGGAAAAATATCAAGAACATATAGATACTCAATGCAATAATATTTCCCTTTCTCCTAATAATGATATTAACTTTCACTGGCAATTACTAAAAACTATCATCTTCAACGCAATAAATAGCTTACTAAAAAAAAGATAGCTAAATCACATACCATCACCACCCAAACTATATGTCATTCTCAACAAAAAACTCAAACTAGTAATACAAATACTCTCTTTCATCTCACAACCTATCCTTTCCATCTCAGATAATATCATTTAACTTTTAACAAAAAACTTAACAGAACTTATCAAACTAGAACTTACTCTTGATATACCAATCACCAAATGGACTTCTCTCTCATCAATCAATATACTAATCACAAACTTACTACAAATTAAAGCATGTCTTCGTGATGAAAAGATCTTATAAGTCTGACAACTAAAAACTTCTCAAATCAATAATGCAATTTAAAAATCATCAAATAGTTTGGCAGTTAGCATATCAAAATATTATCTAATATTCTAGAAAAACAAAAATGCTGAATAATCATCAATAAAATTATTACTCTATCTGAAATATCAGATCATTCTGAAGTTATCAAAGAATCAATCAAATAATATTTCACTAATTGAGCTCACTAACATATTATAATAGCATGGTCAAATCAAGAATGACAACAATAATACAATTTAATTTCACACATTCTGAATAATATATTCAATTCAGTCTCAAACCCAATTTCAAAAGAAGAATTTCAATACATGCTTACTAATACTAACTCATTCAAATCATTTGGACCCTCAGGCATACAACACATTTTATTAAAAAAGACAACTCTATCCTTTCATTCTCTTCTCCTTTCTCTCTATAACAAATACTTAATAGAAAAAGATATACCTTCAGAATGGAAGCACTCTAACATAATACTTATTCCAAAACTATGTGAATGAGAGGGCAATCTTGACTTAACACATCTAATCACACTAATTGAAACAGCTTACAAAGGTCTTTCATTAATTCTGACAAATCGTATCTCTGTAATCTGTAAACAACTCAACATTTTTCAAGAAAACAACTTCTCTATACTCAAAGATACATCTATCATCAGTCCCATTCATATCATAAATAGCATACTTGAAGACTTACATGAAAAATATCAGGAAATCTGGTGTATCTTCCAAGATATGCATCATGTATATGACTCTGTCAGTTAGCATATGCTAGAACTAGCTCTATTACATATTAAAATGAACTCCATATACATTATACTCTGTAAAAACATCCACACAATGCATTAAAATCAAATTATAACTGAATATAGACTTACCATATCTTATCCTATTCTGGACGGTCTTGAACAAGATGAAGTCAATGTACCCATACTGTGGCAGATCTTTTATAACCCCTTGCTATGTCAAATAAAAGTATGACATTCATCACAAGGATACACCATGACATCCAAGCTAACATCCACTCCCAATCAAATACTTCATCAATCTCACCTGACAATCAATAATCTAGCCTTCATCAATGACATGGTCTGGATTGCCAACAATCATCAAGTAATGCAACAGATTCTTAACACTGCATTCCAATTCTACAACATATATGATATTGAAATTAACCTAAAGAAAACAGAAGCAATTTACTATAAATCAACTGAAATATATCCTAACACAGAACTTTATATTAGAACAACCAATAATCAAATACAAATACTTCCTCCAAATATCTGTACTAAATATCTTGATTTATACATTAATGCAAATAGCACTTTTAACACTTAGCTAAACAAAATAAGATCAGATATCACACTTATATCTAACTTACTAAGTTATAAATGCATTATCAATAAACAAGCAATTTACATTATCAATTAGATACTCATCCCAGTATTTGAATACCACTCCCAACTCTTTGTTATATCTAAAACTGAATGTGACAAACTAATGAGACAACTAAAAAAAGTTGTCAAATCCAAGACAAGACTACCTTTATCTTTTCCTGACTCAGTTCTATACCATCCAAAATTCTTTGCTCTAGATCACCTGTGATCTATCCAGACTCATGCAAAAATTACAGAGTTCTTTTATTATCTAAACAATTCTCTCATTCTCAGTCTAGTAATATATATTCATTTACAATATCTTCAGAAACAAAGATGGCTTCATTACTCAATAATTTCACATCTTATACCAGAACTATCACCACAAGAAAAAAACTTAATAGTATCTATTCTTCTACTCATGTATAAGCACAACATTTCCTTCACTAACTCAAATACTAACAGTTATATTCTTACAAATAATCATACAAGATGGCCTATCAAAAACTTTCTTCAATCCTGATCTATATATAAAAAATACCATGACATCTTATACAAAATCCACATTATATCCCTATAATAATTATCAAGTTATGCTAATTCTCATCTCATAATATGAAAATAATACAAGAGTCAATTCCAAAATAGTAAATACAGCCCCAAACCCTCATAGTACAATCAATTAAAAAATGTCATTCTCAATAATTCTGCATTATCTACTTGTATTATCACAAACAAAACAGACAAATAACAACAACCCTTACTCCAAAGTGATTTTTTACCTATTGACAAACATCTAATAGCATCACCTGAAACTAACATCTGATTTTTCACTAAAGAAAATCTCTCCCACCTTAACAACATAGATATTTTCACTGATAGCTCCATTTAACAAATGCACATACCACATGTAAAATCCAGTTCAGCCTGGACAACATGGCCTCCAAATATTTCTTTTGCTCATCACTCCCCCATAACTATCTCAATAACTATATCAGAAATACAAGCTATCTGCATCCTAACAGAAATACTCTTCAATAATACTACTACTCAAATTTTTATAGATAGCCAAGTAATAATTGACAGTTTCAAAACTAATATAATCTTTTGCAATAATCTTAGCAAGAGATGATCTTTACAGAATAGTAACTGGCATTTATGGGAGATCATCAATTATAATATTACAGAAAAAAATCTAAATCTCAATTTGCAAAAAGTCAAAAGATACTCCAACAATCTTGGCAATGACCTGGCAGATACCTTAGCCAAATCAATCTCTACTTCTCATTCTATTTCAACTAACTTTACTTTACTTTCAAAAATATCTTACATTTCAGTTTTTAATCTCTTACTACCTATAATATTAAACCTTCGCAACTTTCTCAAACTTCAGAACAACAAATGTAATATTATCAAATGACAACTCTACGCACTAAAACATAATTTTACAAATCACAGTCTATAACTCATAATAGACTGGAAAGCAACTAATCTCACATGGAACCAAGACAAAAAAATCAACTCAACAACAGCCTCTGCAAACACATTCAAATTTTGTACATATTTTACTAAAATAATACACAACATACTATTAACACTATCTAATCAATACAAATTTCATCTATCAATATATCCACATGACACATGTAACAAATGTCACCTTGAATCAGAAACAAATTACCATTTATGAACTTGTCCAGCCTCAAGTAAATTAATCAACTCTATTCTCATCAAATCCCAAGCCAAGCTTGAAAAAATTCTCACAAAGTACTTCTTGTCAAACAACACTCAGTTTTCTCTCTCCTCACTTAACTTCAAAATCAAAAACTTCACAAAAAAATCCTACTTTCTTAACAATGCTAATTCCTCCTCTAATACAGATCACAAACCTGAATATATACTTGTCTTCAAAGATTTCATTCCAATAGAACTTACAAACTTCATCAAATTACTTGGTCCACCTAAATCAGAAGCTATTATATTGTCAGCAAAATTTGTAACTTGGTTCTCCAAACAAGGTTTCACTCATATTTGGCTAGCTTGCTGCAATGATCAAATTCAAGCAGAAAAATCAAACTCCATCTTTGCTAAACACAAACACACCTTCAAAAAAAGAATAGGAAGATTCAAAACAACAATATCCTCTAACCCCAATACTAATATTTTTCAGCTTCACATGAAAAATAATCTTTGCTTTTGTAAGCACTCAGTCTCTATCCACACAAACAATCAATATCCTGATGACAGTCTTGCTGATCTTCAAGGAGACCAAATAACCTCACTAATATATACTCTTCAAGCTGAAAATGATCAGTTCATCAATCCTATAGATTTTATGTAATCACAAATACGTCTTGATAGCTAGTCATATTGTGATTCTCTTTCATAGATTTTCTGATAGCTCTTTTCTTAAAACTTTAATTTGTAATTCTTACTTTGTAAGTTAAATTAGCATAGAATTAGAGTGTGACTACACTGTAGCAAATAGGAATAATAATAATAATAATAATAATAATAATAATAATAATAATAATAATAATAATAATAATAATAATAATAATAAGAAAATGCATCTTGTCTCCACACATCTTATAGGTATTAGAAAAATTTATTGGTCTCTTTAATTAAAGCATTTTTTATTTAACAAAAACTGGATAACATATTCAATAAAATAGTTTCCACAGTCTCAAAGGTGGCTCTGGCCACAGAAACAACTTCCTCACCATTATCATTACAAACTTCTAACTCTCTTAACAAAAAACCTATCCCATCCTCTATAGAACATATTGATAATAATATACTAGAAGCAAACAATAAACTTATTTAAGTATTTCAGCAACAAAATATCTCATTAACAGTTTCTTCTAGTTCATCTAATAGTACTTCAAATAAAAATAATATGGCCGTAACAAGTGATATACAAAATAAAACTAATAATAATAATAATAATAGCAAGTTTACTTCAATCAAACATGGTTTTTTCAACACCTCCAAAAAAACTAAAATAACAACATCAAACAAAAAACTAATAGTCAGTTTAATCCCAAAAAATTTGAATACAATTCCAGCAACTACAATAACACAAGCACAATTACTTAATATAGAAAATAATAATGATATGCCACCTGTATCTAACAATCAAGTTAACTTATCATCAAATCAATCTGCATCTCCTCCTTCCTCTAAAATAATACTAGAAGATCATATCATGCAAGATATAAATAATGTACCAACCTCATCTAAATATAATGATAATGATTGGACCATAGTTGAATGCAAAAAAAGATTTTTCTTGTTCTGCAATTCAGAAGAAATTAATGGCAGCTCCATTATTCTCAAGTGCAAATAGCTATCAAAAAACTGCATCAGTAATAATCACTTCTTCGGTATTATCAATCTCACTCTCTATTCATGTCATTACTTCAAAGTTAAATACAAGAACGAAAACTCTCATGACAAAGCTATCTCTCATCTTAATAATCTTAACATATCATCAACTAGTTTTCAAGTTCCAATAATTCAACAAAAGCTCTTAGGAATTGCAATTTGTGATATATCTCTTGGCATTACCATTAAAGAAATCAAAATAACTGTGCAATCTATTAGTATCATAAAAAAATTAATATCAAAGAAATATCCCAATGACTATCTGCAGTAGTCACATTTGTAGAATCAGATGATTAATTAAATCTCTCACAATATTGGTCTGCTTGCATCAAAAAAGACTAGATTCATATTACTTCCCATGTCAATTATAAAGATATCTGTACTTAACAAACTCAGTATGAAGTAAAACTTGCAAATTTTCTAATAAACTGTATAGCACTCAAACTAGAAGATATTCTAGAGCAACTTAATGCCAAGTCATGCTACATACCTAGATCAACCAAAAAATACACATGACTTGGATATGTATATGTTACTTTTGAATCAGAAAATGAATTACAGTATGTGTTGCAAAGCTAATTCATATATTATGATAAACAATTAGTTTGAATCTCAACAGCAACTCAAACCTGTCATTACTAAAGATGGCTCCTCAATTAATTGCGGCTTGCGGCAGCCAATCAGAGAATTGCGACAGAATTGTGACAGCCAATCAGAGAATTGCGACAGAGTTGTGACAGCCAATCAGAGAATTGCGACAGAGTTGCGGCTAGTTGCGGCTCCCATCTCTAGTCATTACTGTCATGAAGTGGATCACTTAATAAGCTCATGTGAGATCTTATCAAACAAAAAAGCAAAACCACAAGCTCAAGATTCAGAAAAAAAAATAACAGATCTTGCTTAATGGAGATCGATAACACAGAAAGTCATGATATAATAAATTCTTTCTTATTATTCAATTTCAACACCTATGCAATAGTAGTCAAACAAAATACTCATAATTCAATAACTACATCTCACTTCTCTCTTAACATAATCATATCTCAGCTAGATTCTAGACTTTCATTTCTAGAAATAACCCTAACAACTCTCACAAATATCATCACTAACATTATTAATAAACTTAATTCAGTTCTTAGCATCAAGAATATAGTAATAACATCTTCTTTCTCCATCTCTAACAATCTACCAGATCATAACAATAATCAAGAAGACACATTTTCAGACAATCTAGAAGAAACACTTCAATCTCTGGCATCCCAAACAATTGTAATGCAAGACATAATATCTCAATTATGCTTTTCTGTTCTATAAATAGCAGAAAAAATCAATCATAATAATCCTTTTTTGCAAGAGCTATCAGAAAACGTGGTAGTTGGCAATAACTTCTCATCATCATCCAACTCAGATAATGATGTCTAATTTTTTTAATATGATATTTAATTTGCAGGATAAAATATGTAAATTAAGTCACAATTGGACTTAGTGTAATTTTAGACAGGTCTATAGTGACTAGTTACATCATGATTCTCTTTCATAGATTTTCTGATGGCTCTTTTCTTCAAACTTTAATTTGTAATTCTTACTTTGTAAGTTAAATTAGTATAGAATTAGAGTATGACTATACTATAGCAAACAGGAATAATAATAATAATAATAATAATAATAATCCTTTGACACTTTATCAAATATTTTCACAACAGTCAAAACATTCTTACATGGCAATAATCTATATGTATTAAAAACTTTCTGCCACCCTTTCTTATCTCTCTAATAAACTGGAAAGCTTCTCATCACTGTTGGAAATACATAGACAAAAATAATCTTACTCACATTTTCAACCAAACATTTATAATCAAAATTATCACATTCTCTTTTCCTGTTCTTAGTCAACTTTCAAAATGCAAGTTAATATTATATACTAGCGATCTATGCTCTAGATATCAATCTTATCCTGAAATAACTAATTACATATGGAAATGCTTTCACTCAACAGATCTCTTACACATCTTATTATTAGCTATCCCATACAAACTAGCTTATCTCATCCACTCCCATCTAACTCTACCATCATGTATAAATATCAATACTCTCACAATAACTTGCAGACAATTCATCAACTCATAACTATTCAGCTTATTAACAGATATCACATCATCCTCCTCACCAATCTCTATTATTTATCTTCTAGATGATCTCATTTCACATACATTAACCTTCTTTTTCCTTACCTATCTTTGTCAAATCAATACATTTCAGATCTCCACTCTTTTTATATACTGGTTTATATTGAAATTTTGGAAAACAATATGGCTTCCCCTTTGCCAAGCACAAATAACTTCTGAATACTAATCACAAATTACTACCAAAATGAAATATTTACCTATCATCAGCATCAACTCTAAAGGTAAATCTTCAGGTCACATATCTTCAATCTCTTATAACACAATTCTCAGAACACAAACAAATCCAAATCTTTGTGAATATCAACTTTCTTTCTCCTTACATACCAATAATACTTGTCTACTAATAGGACACATCAAAATAGCACACACTAACTTTATTAAACAAAAGCTGTGATTAACTACTTCTCATAATAATCTTCTTAACTTCACAATATCAGTTTAATTCTAGATTGGCCCATCGATGACTAATCATATTGGTATTTTCTTCAAGAGATTTTTCTGGTAGCTCACTTTGTATAATAGGAAACTGTCTCTAAGATAGCTAAAATTTTGTAATTTAGCATAGTTTCTTACATCCTGGATAGGATTATATTATAACATGCTAAAATAATAATAATAATAATAATAATAATAATAATACAAGCAGATCCAAATCTCTACAAATATTAACTTTCTTCTTCTTTATATATCAAACTAGTATATACTAACTTTATCAAGCAAAAGTTACAGCTAGCAACTTCTCATGATACTCTTTTCAACTTTATAGTATCAGTTTAATTCTAGATTGGTCTATCAGTAGCTAATCATATCAGTATTTTCTTAAAAAGATTTTTCTAGTAGTTCATTTTATACAATAGAAAACTGTTTCTAGAACAACTATAATTTTGTAATTTAGCATAGTTTCTTATATCTTGGATAGAATTATACTATAGTATATTAAAATAATAATAATAATAATAATAATTTAATACTAATATTATAAATTAGTGTATCTATAAAGATTTTAGTTTACTTTTTTATTATTATTTATTATTTTAGTTAGATAATATTTTTTATTTAGTTTATTATTATTGATTAATTACTTTTATTAATATTTTATATTAATATTCTTTATTAAATAATATAGTTTTTTTCAGTTTAATTTTGATAAAATAAGTTCTTTATAATGAATTTTCTATCATAATATATTTATAGCTTATATTTTCTTATTCTTTAATAAATTTTTATTAATATATTTTGATCAGAGATAACAAATTCATGTATAATATATAATAATTAAATAAATAATATAAATTCATAAAAATTAATAAGAATTTTATTTTTTATAACTATTTTATATATTTATTAATAATTATTATTATTACTTAATATTTTTAATATATCATTAATATTATCTGATATATTAAATTATTTATTATTATTCTGATATTTACTTTATTTACTCTAATTATCAATATAATATTGATTAATACTTATTTTATTATTAATATTTTTTTGATAATTTTTTTTAATATCTGAAGAAGTTTATAATTTATAATTATTAAACTAATTTAAAAATATACTTACTACTTAATTATTTTTTTTATTATGAATATTTGCAAAAGCTGATTAATTATATTCAGAATCTGTAAATAATATTAGAATTATTAAGATATATTATATTAATTCAAATATAGCTCATGCAAAATATATCAAGTAATTAAATTAATATTATTAATGCACTGTAATAATTTTGATTAGATTATCTTTCTTTAGATCTTTTTTAGCTTAGATCTTCATTTTGCATTATCTGTATAACAGACTAGCTTTGTATTACATTTTCAAGAAGATCAATTTCACTCTGGATATACAGATGATCATTATGTATTTAATACATCTAAATTTAGCACATTGTTATTCAAATAATCATTATGTGTATCACAATTATTAATTTAGACTATTAATATTTTTAATTACTTTTATTATTAATATTTCTTTATAATTTTATTCATTCTTCTTATTATTATATTTATATTATTATTTATATTATTATTAATTATTGGATTATGATCAGTTACTCTCTGGAGATGTAAATTAAGTTAATTAATTCTATTCAATTCATATGTATTTTATTTATAAATTTATTATTAATTTATTTATATTTCATATTCATTTCTTTTCTTATAAATATGACCTATCTGTTCTGTAAAATAACTTCAAATCTAAATACTTTTAAATAATAAAAACAATTATAAATTATAAAATTAAAACTTATTCATATCATATTTTATCTTGTTTACAATTATTAACAAAATAAACTTACAACTTGGTAGCAGCAGATATGGTTATTATAAATACCACCCTCTAACATCTTATACTTATATACCATATACTATACACTTCTCACACATATTTTAGTTTTTAGAAAATAATATTATCAAGATGAATACAGAACAATTTGCCTAATTTATGCAGAGCATAACTGAATTAATTAAAAGAATTAAAGAAGATGGTCCCTTTGGTTCTAAATCTGCATCTTGCCTCTTAGTAAAACTATTTACCTACTCTGAAAAATCTAATAAGAATGTACTCATCTGGATTATGCAAGTTAAAACTATCTTTCAGGCTCAAGAAATCACAGATGAGAAAACTCAAATACAGTATGTCACCACTTTCTTGACTGATACAGCTTTATATTGATATCTTAATAAAGTCAAAATAGATAATAATATTGAATCTTTTGAAAATTGGCAAGCTTTTGTTAAAGCATTAAGAGAAGCTTTTTAATCATCATATTATTAACAATATCTTTGTAAATAACTTCATCTCCTTTACCAAATAGAATCTGTCCAAGACTATGATATAAAGTTCAGAAATATAGTTAGATAAATCACAGACATGAATACTTTAGACCAGTTACATATTTCATAGAAGATCTAAAACTAACTATAAAAATGGAGATAAGTTACCAGACATCAGAAACTCTAGAAGAAGCTTGGAAATTAGCTATTCATTATAATACAGCTATGTATGAACAAGACAGATCTCTAGATCTATCAAGCAGAAATAATAATAGTTATCACTCACAGAACCAGTACAGAAGTCACCAAAATAATGACTCTATATCAATGGAATTAGATCAGACAGAAAGTCATTACAATAACAGAAAGAATAATAATAATCAGAAGAATAATAAGTTCAAAAATATATATTATAACTGTGTCAAACCAGATCATTTCACAAAAAATTATTATTCAAAACCAAAGACCAAAATTGCAAATATTGAAGATAAGCAAGAAGAATTTTCACAGTCTTATGAAAGAGTTAAGTTCACTTAGTTAGAAGATAATAAAGAAAGATTATTAAAATTCAATGATCAAGTAAATGGTAAATCAACATGAATATTGCTAGATAGTGACATATCCAGAAACTTTATTGATGAAAAGTTTGTATAAAAAAACAAAGTTAAATTGCAGAAGACTACACCAGTTACAGTTAAACTTGTAAATGACAAGAAGATAACTGCCACCATCATGACAAAGATTGATAAACTAAAGTTAGATACCTATTGAATACACAAAATGGATATATAAGTTTTGAAGTTGCAGAGATATGACTTAATTCTAGGTAAACCTTAATTATTTCATGTCAACTCCATTATAAACTGAAGAAATAATACTATAACCTTTACCTATAGATCCAAGATAATAAAAATGCAAGCTAACAATAAAATAAAGTCAGGATCAAGCTGTAATTCAATTTACATATCAAGATAACAAATTGCAAATCTACCAGCAGATGCAGAGCTCTTCACTATATACCTTAACAATACTGAAGACAAAGAAGAAGCAAAAGAAAAGTCACTTTCATCAGAAGTATTAGATATTAAAAGAAAATTTCAAGATATATTTCCAGAAATCTTACCAAATTAACTGCCACCTAAGAGAGTAATTAATTATAAAATTGATCTTATTCCAGGATCTGAACCATCATCCAGATCTATCTATAGACTTTCTTTTACAGAGATGAATGAGTTCAAGAAACAATTAGCTGATCTTATTTAGAAAGATTTTATGAATCTAAGTATCTCACCATTTGAAGCACCAGTTCTTTTTGTACATAAAAAGAAAGATACATTAAGATTATATATTGACTATAGAGCTTTGAATAAAATCACTATCAAGAATTGCTATTCTTTACCAAGAGTTGATGAGTTAATAGACAGACTTACAGGTTCAAAATACTTTTCAAAGCTAGATTTATATTCAGGATATTATCAAATTCATATTGCAGAAGA